>BQNB010050128.1:0-41670 GCA_026074375.1 Tanacetum coccineum | reverse complement strand
AGTACATACAAGGTAAGATAAGGCGATTTAGGTGTAATGATTAGTTAAGGGTTTAACAATGCTCTTCATTAAAAATATAGAGTCTACTAGAAATTTATGAGAACCGTAAAAAGGATAGGCTCGAAGGGGTGTACTAGGGGTATCCTGCACTAAAAATAAGTGCATGGCAAGGGTGTAGGATAGTTATATGATCGAGGTGACCATAATAACAAATACATTTTTAAAACATGGGTTAATCCTAGTGCATCTTATCTAGCAAATCCTAATACTCACTGTACAGTCTTGGGATGCATCACAAAAACAAGTTCTAGAATTTAATACACTACCGGTACACTTATATAATTTTAAACCGATACCAATGCTCCAAAAAAGGTGACAAAACCACATATACACATCCATAACGATGGAATAGATGCATGTTGTAGGAACTTGGATATCATAACACAATGGTAGATTAGTGGATTGGCTGAATCTTAGAGAGAGAAAGACTAAAGAGAAAAGCTTATAGTGAGAGAAAGTAAAACTTGTATTATGAAATGACCAACCACCTATTCCATGGGATGGAAGAGGCTTATATAGTACTTACAAATTAGCCCATAGGCCTTGGTATGGGCTTACATGTGTGGGTTTATTACCCGACCCAATACCGTATGTCATATGATTAACATTAAACTACGAGCTACGATAAACTGTAAAATACATGGGGTGACCGAGTCTTTTTCTCATATCTAACAATCTCCCCCTAAGGGAGGTCACCCTAGAAAATACTAACTTAAGCTCGCAATCTTATGATTGTTCTTATGTTCCAGCTCGTAGTCTTTGATTCTTTATTTGATATCTTGTACTTTGATGAAGTAATCTTTGATCATTAATCTTGAGCTTGTTCCTTAACTCAACTTGCATATGATCTTGAGCTTCTTTGAGATCATCGGCCAAATGTAATCTTTAATCATCATCTTGTGGTCTTTTGTCATCTTGTTCTTGTGACTTCTAGACCGATATGCTCATACCTTTCTTGATCTTAAAGCTTGAATATTCTTTGTTCTTGAAGTTCTTTAACTCTAACACTTGGTCACTTCAAGAAGGACGTGTAGTATTAGAGTAACGGAAGCCTTGAAACATTTACTTGAGATTTCATGATGTCAAGATGTGTCGGTAGAGTATGAGCATGTGGTTATGAATCTGACTTCTCTTCAGCTGCCAGCTGCTACCGTCGGGAATACCTGCAGGTTTACATTAGTAATAAACAAAAGAGTCTTTGTTCACTTTTGTCGAATATAGTTTTAATAACCACGGTTCCTCGTTAGTCAGTATAAATACTGCCTGTGATCAGGTAGAATTCTGAAGAATCTCCTTGACAGAGTTTCGCAGCTGCATTAGCCGTTCTCAATATCATAGCGTCTCAAAGCAGAAAACGCGATATGAGTGAATCAGTAAGTTACTATCCTACCTATTAAAGAGAAAATTGATTTGAAAATCAATCAATGTGTCACTTATAAAAGTATTTTTGTAACACATCGAGAGTTTTTAAGCGTTTATCAAAATTCATCAACCGTTAATTCATATTCTGGACCGAGTCGATATCCAGTGTCACAAGTTTGATCCATTTAGGATCTTATAAGTCACCTACCTAGAGCTTGTTTGATGTTGGCTCTAGCAGGATTTCCATCTTCATTGTGAATACTTATATATTACTCGGATGTTTTGGCAATACCACAAGGATAAAACGTAAGACTCATAAGATACTCCTTATTTTCACAGTGTGTGAAAGACAAGTATATTAGAATAGTGTCCTAATAAGATTTATGAATGATCTCTTGGCTTTAGATTCAATAGTTCGTTTTGGTTTTAGTGATCGGAGGCTGGAGCAAACTGCCACCTTTTTAATATCGACTAACTCATAGTAAGAAAGTTGATAGAAATGCGTGAATCTCCGTGAGAAATGAAACAAGAGACTGTTAAGAGACCTTAAGTGACTAGGGAGGGTTGTGCATTGTGTCACTGGGTCCATGATGACTATCTTCAATACCAGACAACATCTTAGTGTTTCTGATAGTTTATGCATTGACCCAGTTTCTGCGTAAGTGTATGGAGGGCTTCTTTCTTTTCACCCTTTATTCTTACAATTATTTTTCATTCTTCAACCCCTTTAGTACTTACCGAGACTTCATGACTAGTACTTTGTTGGGTTTATTCCAATACAAGCTCCATCTCAGTCGGCACTATTCCTTTATTCTCACTTTTATTCCTTTTTATATCATACTTAAGGACTTCTACACTAACTAGTGGATTGTCCCAGGGTAGATCCCTTTGGTTCTGGCTGGATCATGGGAGCTAATACCTAACATTACCAACCTTATATCTCTTATAAAATTAAATGCATGGTCGGTCATTTGGTATTGTTCTCCTTATCATAAAACCATGAAACGCTCCTCTTCAACATGTGCATCGATATACGAAAATGTTTAGCACATGGAGGATGGGGTACACATGAGTCCATAAAATTACAGTTTTATACGTTTACATAATTTAATCACATTTTCTCCCCTTATCAAAAATTTCAAACCCTTTGATATTTTAGATATCAATTGATTCAAATATGTGAGAAAAACTAGGAGACAAATGTGCCGATTATTCACAAGCCGATATTGGAAACATATTAATGCTCCCCCTCAAACTATGAGGGTATGTGTTAGTGTCAGGTATAAATTTTTTTGAAAGATCTTGAGTTCAACAAAAACTCATGAAAAAATTTATATACCGACACATAATACCTAAAGATACACTACATAATATGTACAAGATATGTTATACAATGTAAGATAATATTGACATGAGTACCGGAATGATGAAATCATTTTGTTCTTTGGATGAGTCTATAGTAAATATCTCTTAAGCGTCCACTAACAAAGCTTTCTAGATTCCTGAAGATTCTCCTTATCTTGAGCCTTCTCTCAATCACCTCTATAAACTCTTACTCCTCCTTTTATCATCCTCAAACAAAATTCTATGCTCCATGCCAAGATTGAATTTGAATAGCACGTAGTCTTTGACCATATGATCCAGCTTTTCTAAAATTCTTATCAACGTGCCATCGCTGAACTTGTGCACTTCAAACTCCCTCATCATCTTCTTCTGATTATTCCTGTCTATGTAGATTATGGCCCTTGGCTTGTGGACAATGGTGTAATCTTCTTTAAAGAGAAAATCAGTAGCATCCCAGCTCGATTGTGTAAGGTTGAGCTCCGTTTGATAACTCTCAATCCTGAGTTGCAAGTCTTCCACGCATTGTCTGATGACTATGTTCCTAATCCACAGGTTGACTATATTAAATAGGTGAACCTTGTCAGCTCCAGACAAGTGGTTAAGCTTGCCTTGAAGATGAAGCAGGTACAGATCTTCAAAATCATTCGGATACAGATTTTTGAAGTCGGCTTCCGAGATCTTGTATTCTTTGTAGTTAGCTCTGCGTAGAACAATCTCTCTCAAGAATGTGTAATCGTATCGTGAGAAGGTCTTAAGACTGACAACACTAAGAATCTTCATGTGAGATTGGACTGCACGACGATTAGAGGGGGCACTGTGTCTTGTGATGTAGAATTCCTTGCACTTAAACCACCAGTGTGAGATATCGTAGGCTGCACTAATATCGTATTCACGTTCACTTTCAATCCACAATGACGGTACTAGTTCTTCGAACCCAAAGTCTGGATAGTAAGTCGCTTTTAGCTTGGATATTGATAGAGCATTCTTTCTTTCTTTGTCACCTGATACAAGATATTCCAGATCCTTATTGAAGAAGTATCGTGGTTGAATTTTTACCTGACCTGGTGGACCTCCTAGAGGTAATGGTTTGCTCATGTCAGGCATAACTGGATTACCCTCAAGATTAACCAAATCAATCTGATCTGTGAGCAGCAAGTGACACTCTTCCATCTGAAATTAAAGGGAAATGTTGTTCTTATGAAATGGTCTAACTAACTTGAAAGTTGGACCTTCTAAATCAGCTTTGCTGAGCTTCAACTTCCCAATCTGCTTGCAATACCATTTGATAAAGTATCCTATATCTCTAGTTTTTCGAATTAACTTGTTCTCCTCTAGATCTTTATACGCATTGGCAATTGCATTGGCCTAGTTGTTCTTAATTTTAGGTAAGTCATTCGGAGGAGCGGCCTATTCCGGTTTAGATGTTTCTGGTCTTTCTTCTTCTGGTACATGCTTCAACCAGTCTAGTTTGGTCTTGATCTTTGGAAGATGGGCAGCATTAGTGTCCTCTGAGTCTAAGATATGCACATCATCTGGTATTGAAACATCATCAACATGTTGTTCAGATTGAGGGGCAATCTTTTACTTGGTGGAGCTAGAGGGAGCTTCTCTTATGTCAAAAGTCTTCCAAGCTAAGGACGTCTGAGCTTGAGGCTGTTTTGAAGCAGATGCATCAGAATCATGCCTTTTCTTCTTGTTTTGGTCTGAGTCTTTTGGAGGAGGTGGAGGAGGATCTTGGTCGTCATGGAGTCTCTTACGAGACTTGGCTATTGCTTCAATGAATTCTTCCCTATTTTCATGATCCATAGATACCTCAAGAGCGTCTTAGAGAGCTGCATGTTCAGGCTGTGATCTGTAGGAGCCACTTTCAAACATCTGATCATGAAGAATTGTTTTCATCTCAAATTCTGACAACTCTCTGAAGCGATCATGAACTGGAGCTTGGAGAGCATTTTGTACAGCTTCTTTAATGGTCTCATTGACCTAATTATCAATCTTCGAATACAAATCGTGATTCTCCAGCGTGAAAACTCTGGATGAAAGAGCTTGAGTAGTCTTGTCTTGGAGCTTGTGTTTCTTCTCAAAGTTAGCACATATCTTCTCCAGTGCATAAACACGTGTAGCAAGCTCGTGAACCATAATGCTTTGTTGTTGTGGAGGTGGTGGTGGTGGAAGGGTTGTTGTTGTTGCGGTAGTATCTGTAATGATTAGTACTTGCATAGGAGGTGACACTGGTTTGGGAGGTGATAGATCGATGATGGGAACGGACATTGGAGGAACAAATGAAAAAGCTTGATGGGATAGGAACGGGGACCATGGATTCAACTTTAGTGTCCACAATAGCTTTTCCTGGTTCATCTTCTAGTGATTTGTCATTAATGAATTGATCACCAAAGGTAAAAGCATCATCAAGATTCTTTATTAATGAAAGAGTCCCGGATGAGCTTAGTGGATTTTTTAAGAAGACATGTTCCTCGGTAGGGTGCTTCAAGCTTTTGTGAACTTTAGGGTAAACTGTAGCAATGAAGTCTTTATGCATGGGCTCAGGGTTTGGTCTAGCAAGAGCCACATTTCTTTGTCTAGGGTTTGATCCAGACTGGTCTTCATTTGGTGGAGGTCGAGACTCAAGTGTATTACCAGGGTCTGATCCAGCCTGGCTTTCATCAAGTTTAACTGTTCTTTCTTCTAGAGCCATTATGTTAGAAACGTTCTCACCTCGTTCTTCATCAACATTAAGAATTTCAGTATCACCCTCATTGTTAGAATTTTCCGTAAGCTCTAGTTTTAGCATCTGCAGGAGATAGAGTATGACGGACCACATTCGTGGATGTATCATCTTGAGGTTATGCAGAGGGTCCATTAGTTGCATCTTGAGTTACTGGAATTCGCTTCTGAATTATGTATTGATTTGCGATACTTTTCTTCTTTGGCTTCCGCAGATCTAGAAGTGATAGTGCCGCTTGCTCATCAGTAGCAATGCCTTTCCCCTTTCCTTCAACTACAGGGACGCTTCGCGTGACACTTAAGGTAGGTTCACAAATAGCTACTCCACCAACGTGTGGTTGAAAGGATTCCAAGCTCATCTGAATGCCTCTTTGAAGATTATATTCATCATCATCCACTAGAGGTTCAAGAGTAGGTAGAGGTTCTTCATCTGCTTCGTCAACAAGACGGTCAAACCTCTTTCCCTTTCAAACTTTCAACACTTTACCCTTGATGGCTTTCTTTGAGGGATTAGGCTTGGTGTATTTCTCTTTCACATGCTTCACTTGTTTGGCTGGTGCAGGCTTGATGACATCAAATAACGTTTATTTTATAGCATTATTTATCCCAAGATAATAACCCATTTTGTATAGTTATTGCAAAAAATTGTTACTTAATCGTTTATATTTGAGAAGTGAGGTAATTGTAACACTTCTTAATTTCAGGTCATTTTACGACTCTTATTTATTCGTCACTATTTATTTTGGTCTGGTACGCGTTTACTTTTAATTTTACCTTTGAGCTAAATCGCGTAGACTAGAAATAACCAATTAATGTAAAACGGTATTTCAAATAAATATGGTTTCTATCAACCAGTAAGGAAATAATTATTAAGAAGGATAATTATATACTTTGCGTATATTTATTTTTATTGGTTCACGTAAGGGTTACGTTGCGCGATAAAATACATTTGGACTCACCCAGGAGAGACCCTAGAAATTTCTAGAATACCTAGACTCAAAACCCAATACCACTTTTTATCACTTAACACCAAAAATTTATTAAGACTTGTGTTAAATACCCACTAAGGTCCGAATAAATAATATGGTTTAACCCATAAAACATTGGGTCCCTTGGATATTAACAGCTAAGCAAATTTATCTTGATATAAAAAGTACTTGGTCACATACTTGCCTAGTTAATTAAGAGTTTGCAAATGTTTGTGTCCTAATGGTCTCCTAATGGCTATTACACAATGGATCATAACCAAATTGTTTCTCTTTTGCCCCTCTCAGGCACACGGGTCTGTAATGTCTCAGTAGAAGACATGTATCACACAAGACCATAGGTTCTGTCCATATTCTAGTTGTAATCTCTGTACTTAGATTGAGCCATTATGAGAGTTTGTACTTAGGTGTTTTAGCTAATAAATGTGTGAGAAATAGAACTAAAAAGCCACGCATGAAACCACCAAGGGTTATTGGTGGTTTTAGGTTATATTTGTTGGAGACTAGGATATTATGTAAGACCTAGCGTCATGCACTTATGAAATATTTTAGACTACAAGACGTTATTAAGACTTAACACTGCTTACAGAGCTCACAGCAGTCATTACAAACGCAATGTAATTCACGTATACTCGTTTGTCTCTTTGTATCGGGTTCACAAACCGCACTCCAAGCATTACCATACACATCTTGTTCGTTGAATTCAAGCATATGTATTCATAAGGTGGTTTACATACGCTGGCCTCACTAGGTTTACAGCGAGCTAGGGTTTGAGTTATACATTAAGGCTTTTGAGCTTATGGGTTTGTAGTTTGTGGTCACGTGCTCACGACTTTGGAGATAAGTTGTGGCTTCTTTGTTTGCAGATAAGCGCTTCGAGGATACAAGCTCTAGGATTCAGACTTGTAAGTTCGTATTCAAAACTGTTATGGCAATGTGTACTATGACTAAATGTTTTCCTCGTTATCAAGATTATATGTCGCGTATGGATATATATGATATCACTGAGTAAGTGTTTGCACGCATGTATTAGAAGAAACGTGATAGTCCATTAGTGCATACGACCATAGCTATATGACCTTATACACGACTTGTGTTGGTACTAGGACTTAATGAAACATGTAAACTAGTGACCTTAATGAGAAGGTAGGTCTTAGAGCAGTTGGTTCTAAGGTGCTAATGTGGGGCAACCAACATGATGTAACACTTTACACATGGAATTTATGAAGTCCTCACATGTAAACTTTTCATAGAAGACTGATGGCTTTGATTGGGAATGTGTATACGACTAACTACTTGGACGGTGTGCATTGGTGGTGTAATAACACGGACATGACTGCGTACTAAATAATGAGGCTCACATAGGTTACTAGTATAATATAACTGGTTTCGCTCGTCTTAAGTGAAATACTTAGCAGTATCTTAACGGTGCGCGATAGATTGAAATATCGTTTATTTGTAATGTTGAACAACGAGAATTTAGGCCTCTAAATCAGGGAGAGGAGGCCCAACAAGCCATGTCTCAGTAGAATGGCCAGGTTATCAATAATGCTACTCATACGACCTGTATTTAGAAGCCTAAAGAATGATTAACCAAACTGACTCAATCGGCCTGTAGAGCATTGTACCCGCCTACCTTTTGAGCTGGTTAGTGGATGGTTGGGTGCGTGGTGGCCTGTGTGTGTGGGAGTTGTCTTGAAAGACTTAGGAGTATGGTTGTGGAGTAAGGTGGGGATGTGCGATGTGATGATGGTGGCCCTGGGGGGAAGGGGCGGGGGGTAGGGTGGAGTCTCTTTGTTCCGCGGTGGGAGTGGGGGGGTGGGGCGTGTGGGGACCCTGACGTTGTTCCGTGCTGGGGAGGGTGGGTTGCGGGGCGTGTATGGTTCAAGGTCGGGTTTAGTAGCGTTGGTTGTGGGGGGCCGCGGGGGTGTGTGGATTTTGGTCGTTGTTGGGGTGTGTTTTAGGAGTCGGGTTAAGCTACAAGGACAACTGTGTCTGGAGGTATTCTGTGGGGGGTGTGGAGGCCGGTCGGGAGTGAGGTCGTTGGGGTGGGGTGGGGTTGGTGGGTGGTTGGTGGGTGTGAGGTGGGCGAGGTCTCGTGCCGTGGGCCCATGGGTGGTGGTGGTTTGTAAAGGGTGGTGTAAGGTGGTCGTGCTGTAGGTGGGTGGGGTGCGGTGTGGGGGCGTTGGGTGGGTGCTGTAAATGAGGGTGGGTGGTGGGGGGGGGTGGTGGGTCGGAGGAGGGTTAGGCGGGGGTTTGTGTGTAGTATTACGTTGGGGCGGGGGGTGTCGGGTAGGTCGGTAGTGTATTTCGTGGTGGTGGCGGGCTAAAAACAGCAACTCGAACCCGTTATTGGGCTCGACGGTTACCTAGATGACGCGTGTCGAATATGCGAACCCTATAAGCCACAATAAGCTTAAACAGCTTATTCGTAAGCTTACACGACTTAATGAGCTTATTATGAACTTAAGAACACTAATGGATCCCTTGATATCTTCGGGTTAAAATTATTGGGCTAGCAAGCCCAATAAGCTCAAATAAGCTCACCAGAGCTTATTTTTCAGCTTAAACAGCTTATAAGCCTTCTAATAATCCTAGAAAGGTTATTGGACCCAAAGGAATCAAACCCGAACCCCTAGAACCCATTATCAGCGATGTGTTCGATGCCCAAACGGCCCAATAACGCTGCTTATTTGATATTTGATAGCTGAACAAGTAAATAGACCCTAATAGAAGCTATTTAAGAAAGTGAAAATAAGTTGGAATCACTAAGAAAACCTTAATGGACCTTGGTATTAACTCTCGGTAAAGGTTGTTGGGCCAACGAGCCTAATAAGCTCAAAATAAGCTCATCCGAGCTTATTAATAAGCCAACTTGATTTGTGTAGTTTAGAATGGGTTTAACAAATTTTAGAAAAGAGAGTTCAATTGCTAAGAGAAACCTTAATGTGTTTCGTGTTTGATGGTTAGTGGGCTTGCTTGCACACATGAGCGTGAATAAGCTCCAATAAGGTCCTCCTGTGCCCTTATTGGAATGCTTAATTCAAACTTAAATAAAGCTTAACGAATGCATTTCGTGCGTTTTTTAAAAACTTTATTTGGAACCTTAGAACACTTAAACGGACTTTAATGGGCCATTATTGGCCCAGTTAAGCCCAAATGAGCTCGTTTATAATGCTTATTTATAAGCTGGTGCAGCTTATTAAAATGGCTCTTATTTGGACTTAATTTTAAACATAATCGACACTGTAGGTTGTGGATTTAATTGGAGCTTAAAATGTGATTTTGTAATAGTTTAAGGGACTAAAGTCGTAAATTACAAACATAGAGGGACTAAGACTGTCATTTTTGGACTTTATAAGTCCAAAGGGGCTGTTTGGTGAAATATTCTAAAAGTTTAAGGGGAGCTGAGTTATGTGAACTATAAGGGCTTAAATTACCACCTTGTAAAGTGGTAAGGTTGTAAAACAGTGTATTTATTGAAACTGAAGGGTATGTAAAATGTAGATAAGCATTATTGTAAACCCGAGGGCTGTTTGTATTTATAGTAAACTCAAGTTATTTTGTTATAACAAAAAGCTGAATTATTTAAACACTCTATACTAGGTCGGACGGACTATAATTTACTGAGTTGTTATTCAGTTTTGATGATAAACGACTTAATGAAATAAGAATATTTATTAACAAGGTTCTTAAATACGTTTCGATGAGCCATCAATGATTTCACAATTACGATTAAACGCGGTACACCACTTACATCAAGGTGATAACAGTATATTATAGACTACGCAATTTTAATTGTAGTTCGTGAATATGCATTGAGTCTTTAGCTAAATTTGTTTTGTAGATAAGATCTGGTCGTATTTGACTTAGGTTATTTGTCGTGCTTTGTTTGTGTGAACATATTGGGATATCTATTTTATTTCCAGGAGGTACTATTCTTCAGGTGAGTTCAGTAGCCCAATGTTTTACCAATTATATTAAATGATTTACATACTAGGGTGTTGAGTGAACATGTTTGTATTAGCAAATTGGACGCAAGTGTACATTTTATAATGATTACGTGTTTGCCTAAGTAGCGATAACCCATCTGGTGACTTTAAGGTGAGTTTATAGCCCCATGTTTTACAATTATTTAAATGATTTACATCTTTGGGGTGAGAACATGCTTGTTTTACAAATTGGACGCAAGTGTACATTTTATACAATGATTACGTGTTTGCCTAAGTAGCGATAACCCACTGAGCCCTTTATCATGAACTGTCAATTACTGGATTGTGAGCGCGAATGTTATAGATAGATCTATTTGGGATTGACAATCCCCGTTCGGGTGATTAGCTATCACTGGGAACGAACGTATACCATGTCGGATTTGGGATGTTGCGGGTTAAAACATCATTCACGGGCATTCATTGGCAATATATTGCATTCATACATGTCGAGCTTCAGTGTCATGAGCTTAGGAAAACGTAATTACTTTTTATGATGTTTGCATTTGTTGCTTAATCATACACTTGGAAATCTTGCGGTCCTACTATTGATTTACATAAACCTATGAATTCACCAACTTTATGTTGACGTTTTAAGCATGTTTTTCAGGTCAATAAGGCATGAGGTGCGATGATACATTGGAAGTCAATAATTGAAGAGTCAACACTTAAGATTTGGGGTCTTATTACATTTTGGGGAAAATTGTTATAAACCGGAATCTTTATTTATATTGTTGAACAATTTGAAGCCATGGGCTTATGTAACAAACAAGTATTTTGTTAATCCAATGTATCTTTTTCAAACGACACATTTAGTAGTCGTTCTCAGATCTTGTGCTATTGATCCATAAAGTAACGCCCTCGGATATTCAAACATTCCGCTGCGTGCTCAGATTTGAGGGTGTTACAGATTGGTATCAGAGCCAAGGTTATAGAGAACCAGGTCAAAAGTTTTGTCTGGACTATAACCATTTTCAAACACTGTTTTCACAAATGGGATTTGCGAGGGACATACATGCATTACTTGTTTACATCTAGCACATATATGCTTACATGACATGCATTGTTTTAGCATTAGTAGGGTACTAAGTGCTTACATGATTGATATACGTGTATATAAATGATATTACGTATATTACTATAAGACTTTTATTATTAAAGCTTACAGACATATCATACCGATCTTTCCTATAAGTAATACTTATATAAGTTATTTTGCTTTTTGCAGTAATCATTTCTTCAACGACATCTACTGTTACCTACACTTCCGTTTACACCGACTCTGAGCCTGGCAGAGCCTTCTAGGGAGCCGATGATGAGGAGGTATCTGAGGGAGGCATTCCACGGGTCATCGTATTAGGATACGACGGACTCCCGATACAGCCAGTAGCCCCACCATCACCGGATTACATACCAGGCCTAGAGGATCCACAGACACCGCCAGTTCCTCAGGACGAGGATGAGCGTGAGCCTATGTTCGTACAGGCACAGGATCCTGACTACGTGCCAGAGCCTATATACCCTGAGTATATACCATTGGAGGATGAGCATGAGTTTCCAGCTGAGGAGCAGCCATTACCTCCTGTTGATTCACCTACTGCTGAGTCACCCGGATATGTTACTGAGTCGGATCCAGAGGAGTACGAGGATGATGAGACAGAGGATGGTCCGGTTGACTATCCTATGGACGGGGGAGATGATGGAGATGATGATGACGGCGATTCATCTAGGGATGACGCCAATGATGAGGATGAGGATGATGAGGACGAGGAAGAGGAAGAGGAGGAGCACTTAGCTCTGGCCGACTCTGCTATTGTTGTACCTGTTGATGAGCCTGTTTTCCCACCTGAGGGAACAGAGCCTGTTATACCACCACCCTCCACTGACATTACTATTGGGGCTAGGATTACCATCCGGCCTCAGGCTTCCATATCCCTTCCACCAGAGGCAGAGGTTGAGAGACTTCTGGCCATGACTACTCCATCACCATCACCACCTATCTCACTATCACCACCCTCTGCAGGGGAGCGCCTTGCTAGGTGCATGGCCCTACCTGCACATTCACCACCTTTTACTACCATCATCTGGGTGTTTCAACCCAAATCCAGACACTCAAGATAACATCACCCTAGCTCTCATTGATGCAGTTTACTACCGAATTACCACACACCATTTACTTTCTTAATACATACCACCACTTGTTGACCATAGGGATGATATTCCTGAGTCTGAGCAGCCTCCCTGCAAGAGGTTGTATTTGTCCACCCTAGGCTCCAGATACGAGGTTGGAGAAAGTTCCACTGCTAGACCTACCGGAGGTCGAGGGATAGATTATGGATTTGTCAGCATGTAATTCTGAAGAGAGGCACAGGGATTAGATAGATGTTGGGTACGGATTAAGGGAACTTGGGTAGATCCGACAGAGACAGTTCCTAGAATAAATCACCAAAAGACCGTGAAGAAGGCAATACTAGGGTCATAGAGCTTGCTGAGCTCCATGAGCATGATACACAGGACTTGTATGCTTTACTAGAGGATGCTCAAGATAGTAGGTCTCGTATATCACAACGAGTCAATATGGAGTCGTAGCGGGTCGATCTACTTATGGGGGATAAGATGGCTCTCTAGGAGACAGTATAGATGGTGGAGGAGGAGGCCTTTGCTTCTTGAGAGGCTTGGGCTCACTCGATAAGATTGAGTCAGGCGACTCATCAGGAGCTTCAGACCCATCGTGATCATGTGTATGCACACGAGACCCATCTCCAGGCACACCAGACATAGCTACAGCTACAGAGTACTCTCATTCAGACATAGCATCAGGTACATGAGACTCGCTTTCAGATGCAACAGGCTGAGTTAGCAGCACTTCGAGAGACTGGCCATAGGCGTCAGGACTAGATGGTAGAGACTCTCCGAGTCATTAGAGATATGAGGCGAGAGATGAGCGTCATGCATGCCGAGTTGTTAGCACTGCGAGAGCAGCAGAGGAGAGCTAGACAGCCAGGACCCGAGGCTAGGATTCCAGATCACCAGGATGCTTCTAGAGATGCTGACAGCCACATCTAGTGATTTATATTATTTTATCTTGCTAGGTCATTATACAGGCATGTTAAGTATTAGGGGTTTTCCCCGCTAACATTCCAGAATCCGTCCAAGCTATGATTGATCAAGCTCTTCAGCGAAACTCTACCAATGGAGACGCAAGCCACAGTTCGCACGGGATGACCGAAGGAATGTGCAAACTGCACGCCTTGTTACTATGCTGATTTCATGAAATGTCAACCTTTGAACTTCCACAAGGAAACTGAAGGGCGTAGTCGGTTTAACTTGGTGGATTGAAAAGATAGAGTCAGTTTTCAATATCAGTGGTTGTGCGATTGAGAATCAGGTAAAGTTTGCCACCTGCACTATGTTAGGTGCTGCTTTGACTTGTGGAACAGTTAGATAAAGACCTTAGGGTCCTGCGACTTATGCAATGACTTGGAAGGATTCAAGAAGAAAATGACGGACAGTATTATCCACGGGGATGAGATCAATAAACTAGAAATTAAGTTGTAAAAACCTAAAGGTAAAGGGCAACGATGTTCCAGCATACAACCCGAACGTTTCAAGAGTAAACTTGTTAATGTACCAAGTTTTGTGCAATGAAACTAGAAGATCACCAGTACATTGTGGGACTTCCTGATAACATTATGGAATGTGAAGTCTCCAACCCAAGATGAGAAGGTTGACAAGTACATCAGTGGACTTCCTGACAACATTTATGGGAATGTCAAATCTGCCAGACCCAAGACGTTGGATGAGACTATTGATTTGGCCAACAATAACCCTTCAAGAGGCAGAATGTCGCCAAAGTCTACAATATGGGGATAGGTGAAAAGAAGCTGTATGGAGGAAATTTGCCCAAGTGCATCAAGTGCCATTTACATCACAATGGCCCGTGTACTCAGAAGTGCCACAAGTGCAACAAGGTAGGGCACTTTGCCCGCGATTACAGGAGTTCTGGCAACACAAATGTTGCTAATACTCAGAAGGGCAATGGGACAAATCCGAAAGGGAATGGTTGTTTTAAATGTGGAGCTCCAGGACATTTCAAGAGAGATTGTCCAAAGTTGAAGAATAAGGATGGAGGAAATGCAGTTGGGAATGCAGAGAAGAGAGGGAATGCATCGGGAAACCCGGACTCCAATGTCGTCACGGGTACGTTCCTCTTAAACAACCACTATGCATCTATCTTATTCGACACTGGTGCTGATAGAAGCTTTATATCTACTGCATTTAGTTCCCTGATTAACATCGCCTTAGAAAATAATTATGATGTCGAACTAGCAGATAGGAAAATAGTCAGGGTAGATACTATTATACGAGGTTGTACTTTAAATTTCTTAAACCATCCTTTCAACATAGATCTAATGCCCGTAGAACTGGGAAGTTTCGACATTATAATCGGCATGGATTGGCTAAGAAAGTATCACGCCTGGATTGTGTGTGATGATAAACTTGTTCAAATTCCCTATGAGAACTGAAACTTTGATTTTTCATGGTAATGAAAGTAACAACGGGAGAGAATCTCGGTTGACCTTATCCTCAGTGTTTCAAAGCTCAAGAGTAACATGGCGAAAGATGTCAGATCTTTTTGCACAGATATCTGCCAAAAAGCGGAGGACTAGTACAGTAAATGAAAAAACAACTTGAGGACTTACATTTCGTCCGAGATTTTCCTGAAGTGATTTCCCATGACTTGCCGGGTCTTCCTCGGTTAGACCAGTGGAACTCTAGAATGTTCTGACTTAAGTCTAGGAGGCCGCACCCGTAGCACTAGCACCGTATCGATTGGCACCATCCTAAATGAAGGAATTAGTTCGTAACAACTGCAAAGCATTCCGACAGGGCCTTGTCATAATAACCAAGTTCCTCGCCCTTAGGGGAGCCCCGGTCATGTCGTTCAAAGATGAAGGATGTTTCATTCAGATGGCATTGACTACCGTGAGTTAAATAACTGACAGCGAAGAATCGCTATCACATCCCGAGGATCGAATGATTTCTTATGTAAACACTAAGGACCCATATTTCATTCGAAGATAGATCTGAGATCGGGTTATCACCAGCTTAGAGTACGAGAGCAAGACATTCCAAAGACGGCATTCCAAACTCGGTATGGACATTACGAGTTTCAGGTTATGCCATTCGGGCTAACAAACGCACCTGCGGTATTCATGGACCTCATGAACCGAGTGTGCAAGCCTTACCTGGATAAGTTCGTAATTGTCTTCATTGATGATATACTTATTTATTCAAAGGACGAGAAGGAGCACGAAGAACACCTTAAGGCAATTTTGGAATTGCTCAAGAAGGAGAAGTTGTATGCCAAGTTTTTGAAATGTGAATTTTGGATCCCGAAGGTACAATTTCTCGGTCATGTCATTGATAGCAGAGGTATACATGTGGATCCAGCCAAGATAGAATCTATCAAAGATTGGGCATCTCCTAAGACACCAACGGAGATCCGCCAATTTTTAGGTCTTGTTGGGTACTATCGAAGGTTCATTGAGGGATTTTCGAAGATTGCTAAACCAATGACAAAGCTTACTCAGAAAGGAATCAAGTTTGACTGGGGTGAAAAGGAAGAAAACGCTTTTCAGTTAATAAAGCAGAAGTTTGGTGCATGCGCCAGTTTCTGGCTTTACCTGAAGAAGCGAAGACATTGTTGGTCTACTGTGATGCGACACACAAGGGTTAGGTGTTTGTATTGATGCAGAGAAGAAGGTGATTGCTTTATGCATCTCGACAACTAAAAGTTTACGAGAAGAACTACAACCACACATGATTTAGAATTGGATCGGCGGTATTTGCTCTAAAAGAAATGGCGAATACTATCTATATGGAACCAGAAGCGCCAGGTTCACCGACCATAAAAAGTTTTATAACACATCCCTCGATCAAAAGGATCTTAACATGAGCAACGCCGTTGGCTTTAATTGCTAAGTAGATATACGATTGAGACATCGTTATCATCCAGGAAGGCAACGTATGGCCCGATGCATAGGCCGTAAGGAACGGTTGAGATCATTGCGGTTCGAGCTTTGGTTATGACCATTGGCTTGGATCTTCCTAAACTAATTTTAGAAGCTCAGATCGAAGCCTAGAAACCAGAAAATCTTGTGAATGAAGATGTAGGCGGTATGATCAGAAAGGATATACCCAAGGAAAAGTTGGAACCACGCGCCGACGGAACTTTATGTTTACACGGCAGGAGTTGGTTACCTTGCTATGGAGACTTAAGATCCGTGATTATGCACGAATCTCACAAGTCAAAATACTCTATCCATCCCGGTTCTGAAAAGATGTACCAAGACATGAAAAAGCTATATTGGTGGCCCAATATGAAAGCTGACATCGCCACCTATGTTAGCAAATGCTTGACATGTGCAAGGGTCAAGGCCGAACATCAAAGGTCATCGGGGTTGTTAGTACAACCAACGATAACCGAATGGAAGTGGGATAATATCACAATGGATTTTATCACCAAGCTTCCTAGGTCGTCACAAGGTTTTGACACCATCTGGGTGATTGTGGATCGACTTACAAAATCTGCTCACTTCTTGCCAATAAGGGAGAATGATCCATTGGACAAGTTGGCAAGGTTGTACCTGAACAGGATAGTAGCAAGACACGGAATACCTGTTTCAATCATCTGTGATCGTGATGGGAGATTCACATCAAATTTTTGAAGATCATTTCAGAAAGCTTTGGGTACAGAAATAAGTATGAGCACTGCGTATCAATCCCCCCCAGAAACTGACCAGCCAGAGCGAGAGAACTATCCCAAACTCTTGAGGACATTCAACGTGCTTGCGTTGATCGAATTTTGGCAAAGGATGGTTAAGGCATTTGACACTACCGAGATTTTCATAAACAACAGTTTATCACGCTAAGCAGTAAAGGCCGCACCTTATGAGGCGTTTTTATGGTCCAAAAATGTCGATCACCGTGTTTGGACCAATTGGAGAAGCCCAATTGACTGGTCCAGAACTGATCCAAGAAACAACAGAAAAGATCATCCTGATCAAGCAGAAGATGCATGCTATCAGATCGACCAAAGAGCTACGCGATCCGGAAGCGAAAGCCAATGGAGTTTGAAGTTGGGGATAAGGTTATGCTCAAGGTCTCACCTTGGAAAGGGGTTGTACGGTTCGGTAAGCGAGGTAAGTTGAACCCGAGATATGTCGGACCTTTCAAGGTGTTAGCCAAAGTTAAGGAAAGTTGCCTACATCTGGAACTTCCCCAAGAGTTGACATGTTCATCATACTAACCATGTGTCTAATCTGAATGAAATGTTACAGCTTGACAAACCATCTAGTCATGTCGTTAGAAGAATTCACGGGTTGACGATAAGCACTAGTTTGTGGGAAGAGGCCCGTTTGAAATCATAGAACGGGAGATCAAACGATTGAAGCGAAGCCGGATACCATTGGTTAAGGTTCGCTGGAACTCAAGGAGAGGTCTTGAGTTTACCTGGGAAGGTGAAGATTCGTTCAAACAAAAATACCCATAGCTTTTCACAAACCGGGGGCTTCGTCATCCACTACAAGGACTTAAGCTTTGAGGACAAAGCTCTTTTAATGGGTGAAGACTGTAACATTTCTCAAATTCAGGTCATTTTACGACTCCTATTATTGTCACTATTTAATTTTGGTCGCATACGCCGTTACTTTAATTTAACTTTTAAGCTAAATCGCGTAGACTAGAAATAATCATTTAACGTAAACGATCACCAAATAAATTAAGGTTTACGTCAAACAAGTGTTATATAGTTATTAAGAAGGTAATTATTAACTTTGCGTATTTTTTTTATTGGTCACGTAAAAGGCTTACGTCTCACAATAAAATACATTTGGACACACCTCGGAAATACCTAGACTTACCTAGACTCAAACAAATACCGATTTTCAAACCTTAAACACAAAATTAAATCAATTATTGTGTTACAACCTATGTTGGCCGAATATTAGGACTAAAACAACTAGGAAAAATCCTTAAAAATCTTCTAATGATCCCTAAAGTACATGTACATCCAAGCTTAATTAAAGCTTGTCCTTAATGTTTCCTAGTTAAGCCATTACACATTGGATGACAACTTTTCTTGCCTCTTTTCTTTTGGATACCCACGGCTAGACATCAACCAACACACAAATCATAAGATTTCCATTATCTTTGGTAAACCTTGTACCATGATCTTCTAATTAAAACTAGTACTACATGTCCCTAGATTAGACTATTACACAATGGATAAAGACTCATTTTGGCTCTTCCTTCTCTTGTAACCACGGCTACATGCATGAATGTACACAAAACCTTAAGATTTTCCAAATCTTAGGTAATCTTGTACTTAGATTGTTTTGTAATAAAACAATATTTCTTGAAAATTAAAGTAAGAAATTTGGTTTTATAAGGATTATGGCATGGTTAGTATGGAATTAAAGAAAATAATAAGTAATAGAAAAGGAACGCTTTAGCAAAATAGAAATGAATAAAACACAGATCAATTGTAATGAGACTAATAAAAATATTGTTACAAGAATTAATGGTAGTAAAAAAGATATTGAATACTTTCATAATAGAATTAATGAAATTAGATTTACCAGTATAAGTAAAAAATCTAAAGATACTCTAATAGAAAATTATAAAAGATTAATTAAAATAAAAACAGGCGAAATAAAAGAATTAGAAAAAAATTTAGTTATATGCTAAAATGAGTAAAATTGAAATTGAAGAATCATATACAGAACAATTAGAAACTATTAACAAAAACATTTTAAGTATATATGATAAAGTAATGCATATAAATAATTTATTATCTAAACCAAATACGATTATAAATGATAAATATAATACTACAAAATTAGAAGAAAATATAAAAATAATAAATCAAAAGGAAGAATTTATATATAGTCATGCAATACCTAATCTAAAAATTGGAAGAATAATTAGACAAGAATTTACATATAACTGGAATAAACCAGATGTTAAAAAAGAAGAATTGTGATAATATTAAAGAAGAAATAATTAAATCAGAAGATAAAGAATTTAAAACAGGAATTTATAATATAGAAACAACAAATAAAAATAGAAAGTTTGTTAATATAAAAGGTATGAGATATCTACTCAAAGATGAGAGAAATTTATTAATGGAAAATGAATTTGAAAGAATGATACGAAGAAAAAATGAAATAAATGAATTAGAAAGTATAAGTTCAAATTCAAAAAGTAATAGTTCTAAATCAATTAAAAAATCAAAAACGATTGATGATTTGTATAATTTGATAAATGAAAATCAAAAAAGAAATGAAGAACAATTTGAAAAGATAAATAAAAACATAAAAATATTAGATAAAAATATAAAGACAGTAAAAAATAAAGTCATGAAAATGGAAGAAGAAATATATATGGAAGTCTTTACGAACTCATTAGGTTTATATAAACGTTACGCCATTCTTACGAAAAGTTGCCATTTTCAGAAAGTTACTATTTATAAAAGTTTTCCGTTTTCAGAGTCCCGACACCCTGAACATTAACGTTGCCTAATAATAATAGTTGTTAAGTCCATTTCACGCCTAGACGCTCGAAGGTATATTAAACGTCTAAGTTTCCCCTTTTTTTTTCTAAAGTGACTTCACGTTTATTACAAACTTTCTATTTTTAGAAACATCAAACGCCTTTCCGAAAATATGTCCATGACAATTCTAATGTTTCTAGTTAATACATAAGTGTCGCTATATGTTTCGCCAAGGTTTTTAATGCTCAAACAACCCTGAAAGTGTCCGAAAACCCGTTTTAGAAATCCAAACAGCAAGCACTTTTTAGTGTATTTCACAAAAATCAATTTTTCCGATTTGTGGTAAAAATATCTCTCATTTTTGACTTTTAAGCTAAACGGTTCGCGACCTTATAGTAAAATCTCATTCCGGACAACTTTCGTGTTTTATACTTGAGCCGATTCGGAGCCGAAGGGCTCCGAATCGCCCGATTTAGCTGCTGATCTGGTCATTCCATTTTTGCCGAAAAATGTTTCGAGTTTCATTTGGTCATAACTAGATCATTTTAAGTCTGATTTTAACGTTCTATATATCGAAACGACCGGGGAATCATATACTACCATATTCTTAGCCTTTTAACACCTTAAGACATTTTTTATCATCCCGTATCCCACTTTTCATTTTCGGACAGATTGCATATTTTATCAAATCACTTTCAAAACCAATTCAAACTTCACCATAGTGCCTAATCTAATCCTAATCCTCATCCAATACTAATCCAACATCAAATCCACACTTATAACTATTCTAATCTCATCCTCATCATTGTTGCAACACGCAAATCAACTCATCCCCGCCTTAATCACAATATGTATTTAAAGAAATATAAGACTTCATTAACTTTGACACTTAATTCATTTCTTTTTGAAAAACAACACAAACACATGGATTTAAACCAAAAGTATAAGAAAATCAAGGAATCAAAAAGAGGTTTAGGAATAAGCTTACAAATGATGATGAATAAGCTAGAAATCAATAAATCTTGAAAAGGAGGGGGAGGGAAAAACCGCGAGTGGGGGCGAGTGGTGTAGATGGTCGGGTAGATCGGGTGACGAGGAAGCTTTTTGAAGCTCACCGGAAAAGTTTTCCGGCGGCGGCGCCATGGTGGCCGGCGACGGCGGCCGGCGGTGAGGGGTGGCCGGCGGTGGCCGGATAATGAGTGAGAGGGAGAGAGAATTGGTGGTGTGTGTGTGTGTTTATAAGAGATGGAAATGAAAAGTTATTATAAAAATTTTATTTATATTAAAACTTTAAAAATTATTGGCAAGTTGTAATAAGTTTAGGGTTAATTGTATAAATATTTCACAGGGGCCAAAAGTGTAAATGTTGGGCATTATTTTGTAAAATAATGGTTCGGGACTCATTTGAGCGACTTAACGGATGATTCAAATCTCGAAACTTGCGCCATTGTTTTCCAAATCATTTTTCCAATAAAAATGAGTATTTACACGATTTTATTTCATAATTGTTTCATAACATTTATTTAAAACGTTTGTTATTCATTTATATTTTTCCGATAAACTTTATCCGTAAAATGAATTTTAACTTCAATAATTGCGTTTTTAATAAACGTTTTCGATTAACAATATAATTAATTTATTAAATATTTTTATTTAATAAATTATGATAATTAAATATAAATTTAATTATTTTGGGTCGGCACGCGTTGTGCTCAAAATTTTGCGAGGACATTTAAGTCACCTTCTGACTGTATTCGGATCTCGGTCAAAACTAAAAAGTTGTCAGGAATGTCGGTTTACATCAAATTGCTTTAGAGTCCGAGTTGTGAAAACGTGATTTAGTGGTTCGTTTTTAATACGTCAGCTTATAAATAACATAGATCTTTTTCGATTTCAAGTCGAATAAGTTAAAATAAATTTTATAAACGACAAACATGTAATAATAAATATGATTTATTATTTAAATATGTTTCGAAAATTGACGGTTGTTACAAATAATGTCTAAAAACGTTATTTATATTTTTCAACCTCTCAACGTTTTGATAATAACAAAATATTTAAGATAAAAATAAACGTTTACAAATTATTAATCGTAAAATTTCATTTCTAAGACTAATCACTTAAGGTATGTACAAACAAATCATTAAGCATGATTAGTGATCAAGAAAATATTCTTTCTTAACCATTACATTTTTACAAAAGTATTTCTACAAAATAAATATACAAAAATACTTTTTAATAAAAGAAAATGTTTTATTTAAATAATAAAATTTGAATATGGCTTTCCCCCCAAAATGGAAGCTTTTATACCAGATACAAGCTTCCATACAAAAAGACAAAAACAGGAGCGTACTCTAGTGGCGACCCCCTCAAGGCCTGGCGGCCCCCAGATATATCTGGGACTGCCGGGACCGCCACCAGCTAGCCGTTGGAAATCCTTTCTATAAATACTGTACTATTTCTGGCAGAAAAATACACCTCTTTGCACGAATTTTTCCAGTCTTCTTTCTCTCTCTAAAAACCTTCTTTCTCTCACTAAATCTCTTGATCACTAACATTGTTTGATCTTGTTTCAAGTGATCCAATCTCTTCTTCTCATCTCTCCTCTTCTCTCTATCAAGTGTAAGAGAAGAACATTCGTATTCGCTAAGAAACGAATTGTTATTTAGTATTAGTTTAGATATTTACATTGTTGATTCATATTGTTGATTGGTTGAACATGCAACTCGAATCTAAGTATTTCGAAATCAAACTTTTAAAACGTAAAACGAACCAGTAAACTATTCAACCCCCCTTCTAGTTTTCATAATTGGTATCAGAAGCCAAGGTCACTAAATTTTTTAAAAATATATTGTATTTTAAAGCTTGGATCGATCTATGGATTCTGACAAATATCTAAAAGGGTAATCCATGCAAAGACCACCACTTTTTTAAAGTGATAGTTTTATTTATTGGAAAATAGATTTGAGACATATGTTAAATCAAAAGATCTTGATCTTTGGCATGCTATTACTAACAGTGATTTTTAACCTATTCAACAAAATCCAGAAACTAAATTAGATGAGGTTATCCCTTTTGAAAAACAAAGTGATGATCTTAAAAAGAAGCTTGCAAAATAACGAAGCCAAAATGGTTATTTACAATGCTTTGCCAAGAAAAGAATATGAAAGAATTTTCATGTGTAATACGGCAAAAGAAATTTAGAAAACTTTGTTAATCACCCATCAAGGTAATAACCAAGTCAAAGATAACAAGATTGACCTTTTGGTACAACAATATGAACAACTCGTCATTTCTAAAGACGAATCTATAGATAGTGCTTTTGCTAGATTTAATACTATTATTACTAGTCTAAAAGCTCTTGATAAAGGTTATTCTAGCAATAATTATGTTAGGAAGTTTCTTAGGACTCTACATCCTAAATGGAGAGCAAAGGTCACGGTGATTGAAGAGTCGAAAGACTTAACATCACTGTCACTTGATGAACTCATCGGGAATCTCAAAGTTTACGAGATGATCATCAAGAAAGATTCTGAAATAGTCAAAGCTAAAGGAGAAAAAAAATCTCTTACTTTAAAGGCTAAGAAAGAATCTAGTGATGAGGAGTGTTCGACTTTCGAAAGTGAAGATGAAGAATACGCCATGGCGGTTAAAGACTTCAAGAAGTTCTTTGAGAGAAGATGTAGATTCGTGAGACAACCTCGGAACGACAAAAAGACGTTTCAAAGAAGCCGAGATGACAAGAACGGTAAAGGTGATAGAAAATGTTTTAGATGCGGCGATCCAAATCATCTTATTGGAGAATGTCCAAAGCCACCGAAAGACAAGAACCAAAGATCATTCGTCGGAGGTTCTTGGAGCGATAACGGTGAATAAGATGATGAAAAAGTCAAAGACGAAACATGTCTCATGGCTCAAGCATAAAATGAGGTACTTTCTGAATCCTGTTACTTTAGTGATGAAAACTCATCAATAGATGATTTAGTTTTAGATAATGAATATAATAAAATGTGCAAAATTAGTTTAAAGATAATCACTAAAAACAAAAGATTACAAGCCACTAGAAAGTGTTTAGAAAAAGAACCTAGTACTCTAAAAGAAAAAGTGTCTACACTCGAGAAAAACAAGAGAGTTGATCTCGAATGTGTAAAGTGTCATATCCTTAAAATTGAGAATAAAAACTCAAAGAGGAAGCCATTAGATTAACTAAATTTGAAAAGAGTACACATTGTCTAAATGAAATGTTAAGTTATCAAAAACCCTCCGGAGAAAAATTGGGTTTAGGGTTTAATTCATTTGAAGCGTCATCCAGAGGAACTAAGGAAATTTGTGAAAGCCTAGAAAAAGGCGTCTTCTGATAGAGGTCCCATAAATATAGGCGGCCCCCATATTGTACAGGCGGCCCCCAAAGAAATTATGGGACCGTCAGTCATCACGCCTAGATCTGAGAAAAGTATGTCTTTTCAAAAATCTATTTTGGGTCCTAGACCAACACACATAATAGTAAACAACGTCAAAGTTCCCATTGCTAGTGATGATGAAGTTAAACAATTTTATAAGCCATTGTCAAAACCCGGAGTTGGTTTTTCAAAACCTAATTTGAGATTAAAAACTCCACCACCTAGAAGAGTCAATAACTCTTATTCTAGAAATAGAACACCATAACCAAGAAGAAATGATGGTAGACAAAATCGACCTCATAGATTTTTTGTAACTTGGAATAATTTTCAAAATCAAAGTTACATGCCTTGGGGAATGATTTCATCATTTCCGCATCCTAACGAAATGAAACAAATGCATGGGATGTTCAACACTAACAACTTTGGACCCATGAGATATTGGGGACCAAATGTTTGAGTTATTGTCTTACATAAATAGATATGCCTTGGAGTCGACTTGGAACCCGATAAGTAGATAAAGGATAGCGGATGCTCTAAACACATGTCGGGTAACCGAAAGCTCTTCTCAAGCTACAAGACATACAACGAAGGTAATGTTATTTTTGGTAGCAATCTTCACAGTAACATCAATGGCAAATGTACGATTTCTAATGACTCTCTCAATATAGATAATGTAGAACATGTAGATACCTTAAGATTTAACTTGCTAAGTGTAGGACAAATATGTGATAATAAGTGTATATTAAGCTTCTCTGAACATAATAGTGAAATTATTAAGGATGGTAAGGTCATAGGTAGAGGTATTAGGAAGAAAGGCTTATATGTGATGAAATTAGGAAATAAGCCAAAAGACCAAATTTGTCTAGCAACGATTGATGAAAACTCCACGTTGTGGCATAAGAGATTAAGTCACGTTAATATGTGTCTCATTTAATTGTTAGCATTTAAGGAATTAGTTAGAAACTTACCTAAGCTTAAGTTTGATCAACACTTCTATGGTGCTTGTAAAATTAGAAAACAAGCTCACGCTAGTCACAAAGCTAAGAATATAGTCTCAACGACTAGATGCTTAGAACTCCTTCATATGGGTCTCTTTGGTCCATCCACCGTATGGAGTTAAGGAGGAAACCACTATACCTTAGTCCTAGTAAATGACTACTCTAGGTATACTTGAACTAAATTAATTAAGGATAAAACCGAAGCCTTCGATCAATTCGAAATATTTAGTAAGAAAATTCAAAACCAATTAGGATGTACACTAGTGTCAATAAGAACTGACCACGGTAGGGAATTTGATAATGAGGTGCAATTTGGAGAGTTTTGTGATGCAAATGGAATTACACATAACTTCTCCGCTCTACGTACTCCTCAATCAAATGGCGTGGTTGAAAGGAAACTAGGACACTTCATGTGATAACCGGTAATTTTCTCAGGGTTAAGTATTATAAAATATTATAGTATTGTATTTTGAAGTCTTTCGATCTTGTTAGTTTTCCTGATGAAAGCTGAAAAGTTGACTTCTGTTGACTATTTTGCGTATAAGCAGTTTTGATTTAACCAGAATTTTGATGAAGTTTTGAGTTCGCTAATGAATCGCTTTTGATTTGTTTTTCTGTTTTAGAGTGGTTTTGAAGTTTTCAGTGCTTTCCAAGAAGTTTTCCCGCGTTTAGCGAAAAATCATCACACAGCGCGTACCGGCACGACAGTTTATTCATATGTGGAGATCTATTGAAGTTGGGAATGTGTTAATGGGTTTATTTATTTTATAAATTCATAATAATGAAATAACATTGATTTAAAACGTAAATCGTGAGTGTGAGACTTGAAAGTTATCTGGAAAATGGTAGTTTTCATGAAATTCGGTAAAAGACTGCGACGGTCGTAAAAAGGTGAAGTGTTGGTTGAAAATAAGTTGTCAAACCATATTTTGTGGTTTAAAGTGTTTTTAAATGGATGAGCAAGGTTCAGTTGGGTTTTGTAAAAAAATCATGTTTTCGGTCCGGAGTCGGCCGATAACGGCTCAAAATGGATTTTTGTAGCAATTTAATGTGATATGTGTCGTGTGAATAACCCAGGTTTATGGAAATATGATTTTAAACACAATGGAAATGATAACTAAGTTCGGTTGACGTTTTAAATAGATGAAAATTGAGTTTTTAAGTGATCCCGACACAAAAGGAAGACCTAAGGCCTTCCCTAGGATCCATTCAGTCAAAGGAAGTCAAGAGGAGACAACATGGCTATTTTTAAGCTAGCATGTCTTGCATAGTACTCATATAACCACCATTACTTCAACCATTTCATTCATTATCTCATTTTCAAAATAATAAAAAAAATTATATCTCTTCCTCTCTCTCTCTCTATATATATTTCGGACGAACCACAAGGAAAAGGAAAAATTTTTTTTGAAGATTATCTCAAGAACATGGGTTAAGATTAGATAGTGGGTTGATAGTTAGTAGATGTGGGTTATATAAAACGTGTGCGAATTCGTTCCTTTCACGTCAAAACCGAACCAAGGTCATCCAAAATTGTAAGTTTTCTAAACTTTATTAAAAGTTGTACTTTTGTGGCTATTATGGTGTTAAAACACTAGTTGTACAAGTTGATCCTCGTAAAAATCAAATCTTGGATATGAAAATGTGAAAAGGGGTGTTTGTGCGTTGGCTAAAAAAAGAAAGAAAGAAAGGATTTTTGAGTTTAAATAAAATGGTTGTTGTGGTAATTTTTCATTTTATGAAAGTGCTAAAAAGGGGCTTATTTTGGAGTTTTGCTTATTCAAAAAGCTAGGTTATAGCTTATTTGGGTTATAGCTTATTGGTTTTCGACTTATTTTTATAAGCTTATGGCTTATTGTTTGGCTTCGGCTTGTATTAAAAAGGCTTATGGCTTGTTTGATTATCGGCTTATATATATAATATTATGAGCTTATAGCTTATTGTTTCGGCTTAACGAGCCACGGATATATGTGATTTCGACTTATATTTGATTCGGCTTAATGGGCTTAAGGTCCATTGTGTTTTGGAATATATTTTTGGACTTATGTAAAGAGGTATGGACTAAGTTTCGTTATCGGGCTAAATACTTAAAGACCATAATGGGTCATAAGGCCCAATAACAAGTAAATGAATTAGTGGACTTATAAATGGATTAAAGGACTTGTGTTGGACTAAGAGAGATTTTGTTGGACTTGTCGAATGTAAAGGGGTTATTTTGCTACGGTTTGATAAAACGTGTTGAAGGTATTGATATTGTGTTTATTGGAAAACGTCGGGTTTGTGAAAAAGCGTTTTGGTTTAAGGTTTAAGACCTTGGAAAAAGTCATAAAGACGTACGGGTCATGCCGAATTTTCAAAAGAAATTTATACTTAGAAACTTTGCTTAAAAGGGGTAAAATTTTCAAGATTTTAATAATAAATAGTTATTTTACTTGAAAATTTAATGCAAGACGAAAGATGTAATTTCTCGAAATCTTTCTCTTAAATATTTAATATTTATAATCGTTGTGTCGATTTTAATTGAGGAAATGAAGGATGAATTTTAAGGAAGATTAAGTGTCGAGGTAAAAGCTATTGGACATGGACGCATTAAAGTAACAAGACGTTGTAATTACCCCGTTAGCCCGATAATAAGACGAAAATAATAATAATTTTTTTTAATTATTAACGACTTATATATATATATATATTTATCGTATGGATTACGGAAATGTGTATTTATTTATCTTCGGCTTTTAAGTTTTTACTCATTTCTATTTCGTCAGATTTCCGTAGAGTATTTTGGTCGATTGTATCGTTCAACGATTTGAGGTGTTCGAGCTATGTTGTATTGATGTCGTACTTTGCCCAAGTATTTTTGAGTTGTTTTCACGTAATTACCACACAACCATAATATGATATAAAGTTTTGATAACGAGATAAAGTCTTAGTAATGAGACAATAATTTTTGTAATAAGTTATCGGTGTGAGATAACGAGTTTGGAATGATATGAATTTGAAATGGGATTTTGGGATGAAAATAAGGATTTTGTGTGATTAAAGACGAACACTTGTACAATAAGATAATTTTGTAAGAGTATTAATAAAGTGAGTATATATTAGGTCGTTGCCGAGTACAGTTGTGTGCTTGCGTAGAGATTGTTTGTGCCTTACCTTATTTGAGATTGCGCGGTTGCTTTTGATTGCTGATTGAGGTGAGTTCTCGTAGCCCCACTTTTTACTGTTTTTCCGTTGGGGGAAAATAATACTCAAATGTTTTTTAAAATGTTTTGAATTGAACTGTGCAAAATGTGGTTTTGTTTTGGGACAAGTTACGTGCTTATGACTGCTATGTGAATATTATGTGATGCATGATTGTTTGGATCGGATGGGTACGCCTACCCAGTGTTTGTGAGATTATTGGATCGGATGGGTACGCCTACCTAGTATTTGTGTGATTATTAGAGCAGATGGGTACGCCTACCCAGGTTTGTGTGTGATCCTGCCCTAATTTTAGTGCTCCAGCTGGTAGGCCTTTTAGGTGCGTAAGTGACATATAGTTATTGATTAGCGGTGATGCTAAGGTTGTTTGCATATATTCACTGTCATAAAGCACTATTGTCCACTGTTTGAGATATTGGCACAACTTTTGGGTTTAAGGTCAAACCTACGAGCTCACCAACATTATTGTTGACATTTTTCGAGTATCATTTTTAGGTGTGTCAAATCAAAGGTATATGAATGCTATTGGAAGAGCAAAGATGCAGCCCAAGGGAACTGGGTCGAGATGGGTTTTGATTATTCAATTTTGTCAAGCCTTAACTTGTAAAGATTCATGTAAACCCAAGTTTTATTATTATAAATTGTAAAATATATGATCTTGTATCTTGTGCGATGAATGGTATCGTCGCATTCCCGTGTTTTCGCCACTGACTGGGTGTGACAGATTGATATCAGAGCCAAGGTTATAGAGAATGTTGGTTTTTATAAAATAAAATAAAAAGCGCAACTATAACCGAAAAGTGAAGTCTATTTTTATTAAAACCTCGAACATGGCGAAAGTCAAATAACCCAAGCAGTTCATGGTATTTTTTTAAAATTACGCATAGCCTGATCAACTATGCTTAATTCAGGAAGGACTATGAAATGATGGGGCTAGTTTTCTAAAGTTATGTTAAAGGAGAGAAGGGATGTGTGAGTAATGTGACCACCTGAAAATGATAGGACGTAAAGTGATGAGAACACTTGCGAGTGTTGAGATTGAGATTTTGTTGATTTTAAGATTGTCATGCTGCCTTAATAGTAGCAGTGTGCGATGCCTTGAGAGTGTAAGTAAAATTATCGCGGATAGCGATGATTGACTGATTCATTGATGTTGACCATGCTTGCCTTATTGTAGTGCG
Organism: Tanacetum coccineum; assembly: GCA_026074375.1. Taxonomy (NCBI): domain Eukaryota; kingdom Viridiplantae; phylum Streptophyta; class Magnoliopsida; order Asterales; family Asteraceae; genus Tanacetum; species Tanacetum coccineum. The sequence continues at coordinate 11,869 of BQNB010050128.1, read as the reverse complement.
TGCTGCCTTGAGAAATTTCGTGGATAGTCGCAGATAGCGACGTGAATTGAGAATATGCTTTGGTGGAATATGTGTTTATGTGGTGACCAGTTGTGCATGTTCACACCTCTAAACGGGGCCTAGTCGGAAACACGTGTCCGGGGGCGTGACATCATAATACACATCACACAAGATACAAAGAATGACCTCTAAGGGTACGTTTAAAAATACAACATCGTTGCATTGATTAAAATAGTTAAAGTTTTGCATAGGCCCAACGATAATATGCGGAAGCGAATAAAAGGTTTTAAAGTTTGACAACGATGTTAATATAGATAATAATAATTCTTGAAAATCGGTCCAATGCAAGGCAACACCAACAAGCAAGCAAAGACATCCATAGCTAAGCACCTGAGAAAAACATGCTAAAACTGTAAACATAAAGTTGAGTGAATTCATAGGTTTGAATTTAATATTAAAAGTGGACCACAAGTTCACAGTACGCACGTGACAGTTATAGCAGATACAACTTCACATAAAAAGCATTTACGTTTGCACTAAGCTCATGACACCGAAGCTCAATTTAAAAGGAAGCATTTTATATGCCAAATAGTATTCCTCGCCCTAAAGGTATCTGACTAGGATTACCTGTTGACATTCCGACATGGTATATATCAGTTTGTTCGGACCTCCAAAACTAGTAAGCGCTACTTACCCAGATAGGGATAATATATATTTACAACATTCACGCTCACTTAACCAGTACGGTCGGTTAAGAAATTAACGATTCATGATAATTCGGGCATTAGTGGTCTATTCGCTACTTAGGCAACACGTAATCAGGAAAAGAAAATGTAAAGTAACTGTGTCCATAGTTTGAAAACAAGCAATATTTCTCACCCCAAAATAGTAAAGTAAAAGTAGTAAAACGTGGGGCTATGAACTCACCTTAGCAAAATGAGCAAATGATAATCACACAAGTAAAAGATGATATAGAAATCTAGCCGCGACCTAGAATAATAACACGTCTCAGAAACACGGAAAGTATGCCAAGAATTGCACAATATGTTCATCACCAAAAGACATCCATGTGTGTTTGCTTTAGTTTGATTATCAAATCATGGAGAAATAAAATCATAGAGTTTTTCGTTAAGTTTTGGCGTTTAACTAAAAATTACTATTTTTAGAAAGTTTCTATTTTAGGAAAGTTTTTAGTTTCAAAACGTTAATACCGTCCCCTATATTTATTAAGTTTCCATATTTTCAAAACGCACTAGCTAGCCTTAACCGCTTAACTCATATGTCCGTTCCGCTAAATTTTACCAAACTTACTATATTTAGTAACTTTATCATTTTTCCTAAAATATGTTAACGACGTCTTTAGACGATACTAATCAACAGGTATGTGTTACTATATGTTTCGCTAGTGTTTAGAAAGTCCAAAAACCTCCGAAAGTGTCCAAAAACCCATTTACTATTCACATCAACACACTATTCATCCGGTTTTGCCGAAAAATGTTTCAAGTTTTATTTGGCCATAACTTGGCCGTTTTAAGTCCAATTTTAATGTGTGATATAAGAAAAACTATATATTTGAAACAAGCTCTTCAAAAACTACTTTTACACCTAATGAAAACATTTTTAGGTCGACCAAAACCCCAAAATAAATTCGGGACAGCAAGCACTGTTTGCCAAAAACGCAACCAAAATCCACCCAAACTTTATAATAGTGCCTAATCTAGCCTAATCTCCATTTACAACTAATCCCCAACAAAACCACACCTAAATCTAACCTAATCCCTTTATTTCTATTGCTGCAACACTCATTCAACTCTCATCTCACCAAGAACATAATATTTAACTAGTGAAATAAAGTAGTATCATTATTTATGAAATTTTGTCTTTAAAATCTTTCAAAAATTAAAACACAACATATAGATGTATAGATCTTAAACATATACGAAGAACATAAGAAAAACCACAAAGCAAGATTCAAGATACTTACAATAATGAAGAACAAGTAGAGAAATCACAAGATCTATACCCCAAAATAATAGATCTATACAACCCAACAACAAATCTTGAAACCCTAACTTAGATCTTGAAGAAAAACTTTTAAATCAAAGAACCAATACTTCAAAACACCTTAGATGTTCTTAGAAATGAACCTAGTATGCTTGGATTTTGCAAGAAATCAAAGATATGAAAACCCTAAAGAGGGTGTTTGTTGGCCGTGGACTTCAAAGGAGGAAAAGGGAGAGAAAATTTTTGTTGGTGACTTTGGAAATGATATGAAACCCTAAGTGTGGTATAATGTGGTATTTATAGGAGAAGTGAGAGTCTAGGGTTTCTTGATTTTAAGTATATAGTGACCAACACACACCAAAGGTGTGTGTACACCTTTGTCCGGCCGAAACTAAGCCACAAGGACCATGTGGTTCATTTTTTTTAGTCTTGGTTCATTATACTTGGTCTTGATTTTGAATTTTGGTCAAATGAGGTCAAAGTGTGTAAGTATCATTTGTCTTGGTCTAACTTGAGGATATGTGCATGAGAAAGACCCTCTCATGTGTCATTTTCACTACTTACATGCACACATGCATAATAAGACAAGGAAAGATGCCTTTGATTTAATTTTAAGGCTTATGGTGCATTTGTTTGGTTTAGGCATCCAATGTATAACAAGAGGGGAGGGTGAATGAAATTTTTGACTTAAGAACATGAGATGGACGATAACTAAAGTTTACACGAAAAGATTTCGAGTTTTCGGGGTTCCGTTAGGTCAAAAACGCGAAAAACGCAATTTAAACGTTAAAGCGTAAAAATAAATACCGGGAGTGATCGTAAACTATGAAACACTTAGAAAAGATAAAATAACTCATATAATATCTAAACTAATCAAAATCCGAAGTCAGAACGCGTCCGATGACGTTTTTCAGATTTACGCGGGTTAACTTCTCGGTAAACTGTCGGATTCAAACGTAACGGATAAAAGTCAAAAATAATTGTCAGAAAAGTTTAAAATATTGACCTGAACTTTTTAGGGTGTCACATTCTTCCCTCGTTAAAGAAGCTTTGTCCTCAAATCTTCAGACGTGGACTAAGGGTTAACGAAAAGATGAGGGTACTTTTTCTTCATTTGGTCCTCGCACTCCCAAGTAAACTCGAGCCCTTGTCTCGAATTCCAACGGACCTTCACGATTGTTATGCGGCTTTGCTTTAGCCGTTTAACTTCTCGATCCATAATTTTAACTGGTTCCTCAATGAAATTAAGCTTGTCATCAATCTAGATCTCATCCAACGGAATAGCTAGTGGTTCGACTACGAAACACTTCCTCAAATTGGAAAAATGAAAAGTGGTATGTACTCGGCTTAATTGCTCTGGGAGTTCAAGTCGATAAGCAAGTGTTCCCACTTTAGCAAGAATCTTGAAAAATCTAATATAACGCGGGTTCGGCTTTCCCCGTTTGCTGAAATGTATCACTCCTTCCCAAGGTGATGCCTTTAACATAACCTTACCTCCAATTTGAAATTATAAGTGTTTGTGTTTCATGCCCACATAATTCTTTTAATAATCATGATTACCTAAATCGTGTCGTAACTGCTTGTTGTCTTTGGTAGTCTTGTGATAAAATCCATAACTATATTTTCCCATTTCCAATGGGGTATTTTTGGTTATACTAGTAAACCAGATGGCTTCTGGTAATCGTCCCTCATCTTTAGACACGTCAAGCACTTGCTGACATAGGTGGTGATGCATGCTTCCATATCGGGCCATTGGTACAACCACTTAAGATTATGATATATCTTATCCGATTCCAGGGTGGATGAAATAGTTAGGTTTGTGTGACTCATGCTGAACCATTTCTCCTAAGTCTCTAACGCGTGGTAACCAACTCCTCCTCCTAATACAGAGAGTTCCATCAAGACGATTCTCAAACTCTTTATCCATACCATGAAGGTTTTCATCTTTAACGTTCTATTTCTTAAGAGTTTCTACTCGTGCCTCATGAATCTGTGGCGGTAGGTTTGAAGTAATGGTCATCACTAAGGCTCTCACCCTGAGAGGCTTAGCTCGTTCATTTCTGCTTAGAGCATCTGCCGCAACGCTTGCTTTTCCAGGGTGATATCGAATCTTACCATCAAAATCACTGAGCAATCTTAACAATCTACGTGGTCTCATGTTTAATTCCTTTTGATCTAGAATGTGTTGTAATCTCTTATGGTTTGTAAACATGGTATGCTTTATGCCATCCAGGCAGTGTTCCCAAATCTTGAAACTAAACACTATTTCTCCTAATTCTAGGTCATGTGTCGAGTAGTTCTTCTAATAAAATTTCAATTGTCGGGAGTCGTAAACTATCACCTTCTGCTTCTGCATCATTATAGTACCTAATCCATTATGCGAGGCGTTATTTTAAACCATGAAGCTTTTCTTTCCGTCGGGTAATGCTAAAATGGATGCACTACAAAGTTCCTACATTAACAGTTGAAAGGCTTCCTCTTCGTTCTCTTCCCATTCGTATTTCACATTTTTTTGAGTTAGTTTGGTTTAGAGGTTTCTCTATCCTAGAGAAACCTTTGATAAATCGTTGGTAATAACCGAAAAGATCTAAGAATTTTCGTATCTTCGTTAGAGTCGTAGACGCTGCCTAATCCTTGCTTGACTCAATCCTGGCAGAATCAACGTGAATGTATTGACTATCAACACGTGGCCAAGAAATTATACTTTCGGGAGCCAGAATTCGCACTTAGAGAATTTGGCGTACAATTCCTTATTCTTAAGCAATCCCAAGATAAGCGTAAGGTGTTCCTCGTACTCCTTGTTTCTGCTTGAGAAAATCGAGATATCATCGATGAATACTATCATAACTTATCTAGGTGCGGTTTGCACACTCGATTCATGAGATCTATAAATACCCCTAGTGTGTTGATCAAACCAAATGGCATGACCTGAAACTTGAATTGTTCATAACGGGTCCTAAATGCAGTCTTAGAATATCCTTTTCTCAAACTTTAATTAGTGGTCACTAGTCCTTAGGTTGATTTTCGAGTAAATGCTAGATCCTCATAGTTGATCAAAATGATCACCTATACTAGGTAACGGTAACGGTTCTTTACGGTTAGTTTGTATAATTCTCGGCTATCGGTGTACATCCTGAAGGATCCATCCTTCTTTTTAACAAATAATATCGGAGCTCCCCAGGGTGAGGAACTCGGTCTTATAAATCCTTTTGAGTATACGACATACTATGCCAAAGATGATCAACTCTCTTTCTCTCAACACATAACATGCCTCTGAGTCTCAAGTTATCCCGCTCCAACATATCAATCCAATAAAACAACTATGCTTACTAGCAACTATCGATGCATATCCATCATTCCTATTGCTTCGAATCGTTAAAGTTTCATCATCTAAAGGTATACAAACAATCTTTTTATCACAAATGATCATGGCGCTTATGAATATGAATACGAATACATGTGACCGACACGACTCATGAATACGCACGCAAAATATTAATAAAGCACGAGTTCGATATAATCCCGTTGACAATGTAGAAAAAAGAAAGAAAATAAAAATGGAAAGTAAGGGTAAATTGACAAAATTTTATAGTGACCACTCCCAACATAGCATGGTCCTTCCTGAACTATACATAGGTGATCAGGCTATGTGTAATTAAGGACTAACGATGCAATGTTCATTTTGTCAAAACTAGTGTTATGTTTCTCAAAATTACATGGTATATACATTAAGGCTTATAAGATAGCGAAACAGTTCGTAAAAACAAAGACAAGATAGTTTATATTTTGACACAAAACATTTTGTAAAGTAACGTAAAATAACTCAAGAGGTGATATCAACATAGTTTACGAGAAAGTCACTTGACGGTTTATAACGTAACAATAAGGGGGTTCATAATATGGTATCAAATAGTTTACGAGTTGAAGCAGTGTTAGAATCATTGGTACTGCTAGAGCTTGGTGCAGTCATGAAGGCCAAGTTTTGACCACCACTAGATGTACCAACAGTTTTCTTTACCTTTTGTTCAACAATTTTGAAATTGTTGTACAAATCATCTATACTCATAGTCTCAACCTCAGGCTTATTCATCCAAACAACTACATGAGTGTTCCACTCAGGTGGTAAGCTGCTTAAAAATTTTAAGTTTAAATCTTCTTGGGCAATGATCACACCCAAGATAGCAAGCCTACTGACTATCTTCTGAAGCCTATTGAAAATAGAGTCAAGAGACTCTGCACTTGTTGCACTGAAATTCTCATACTGTTGCTTCAAGAGAGTTTTCTGAGTTTTCTTGGTAGCTGCATTACCTCCAAATCTTGTTTCAATGGCAGCAAACATAGATTTAGCATCTGGATACTGACTGAATGTTAGCTGATGTTCATTTGGAAGTGCCATGAGTAACAAACCCCTAGCTTTGACATCATTCTTTTTATTTGTCTTTTCTTCTGCAGTTGCAGGTGTAGACATCTTTGTAACTGTAATGCCATTCTCCTGAGATGTTTGAGATACTGAGACCCATGAATCACCATTTTCTATCACTTCCCAGAGTGCATAGTCTTGGATCTGGAAGTACTGCTTAATCCTAATAGCCCACATCTCATACTCCCCCAATTTGAGTATGGGAAGCTTTGCAGTAGGACCACTATTTGTAGATTCAAGCTCCATGTCTTCTAGATCAAAGTTTCTCAAAGCAAAGCTCTGATACCACTTGTTGATCCCAAACCTAGATCGATTCCTTAGGTTGTCTAAGGTTAAATTACCTTGGATAAATCCAAAATAACTTGTTGTAGAAACTTTGTATGTATATTAAAGTGTATACGGAATCTACACCTTAATACTCTAGAAGTAAAATCAATGAAACAGTAATCTTGAAAAACAAAGATATAACCAAACGCTCTAATATTATTAGATTATTAATACGAGTACTCTTAACTTAGTACTGGGGTTTACAACCTTGAAGCTTTTCTTAATCGACTTTGACAACTATGAAACTGATAATGACACGACTGTGTGTTTTTGTGGTATGATAACTAATGCCCTAGAGCCTCATTTTATAGACTAAGGAGTCCTATTCGGCTTACAATACATTCCTAAGATATCTTAATCTTTTCTAAACATAAATGTAATCTTCTAAATAAATACATTATGTATATCTTGTACATAAATATCTCAACACTTATCTTCACACGCATTCTTGTTCTCTAAACAATCTTTATCTCTTTAATTCATCTTTATCCTCTTGACAGTAGAAAGTCTTCAAACAGTTGTAATCCTTCCACCAGCAGCACTAATAAACATAAGCAGTAGTAACATTAGTACTAGCAGTACTAATATATACTAACAGTAGTAACCTGTACTAGCAGTCTTAACTTTTACTACTAGCAGCACTAACTACTTAGCTTATAATTTAGTCTTCAACACTGAACAGTCTTAACTTCAACTAACAGCAATAACTTTATGCTATCAGTACTAAATTATACTAACAGTAGTAACTAGCAGTGGTAACATTATACTACCAGTACTAACCACTTAGCCTAATTTCCATTATGTACCTGAGCAGTAGTAACTTCTAAGAATCTATGAAGTCTTTTAAGTCCCAACAATCCTCTCCTAAACTTGATGTTTATCTTCTGAATCTTCAAGTTTCTTATTTAAAAGTCTTCATCATACTTCAGGAAGATGCATTCAAACCTTTCATTTACCTTTTTGCTACTTCACCATAAGCTTTAGCAGTTGATAACGCATCTCATTTTGATGATCAGCTTGAAGTTTCTTGTTGAGCATATTTGTGATGGTAATTGGTGTGAGGGGGTATCTTCTTTCAACCAACATAAAATTATGAAGATTATCAAACCTTACAAAGTGAACTCCAAATGAATCAATTAACTTCCAAATAGTCACCCTGTATCCTTGCAACATTCTCCATATATCACTTTTTATGTCTGGTTCAAACATAACTTTCAAATCTCCACATAATACTCTATCAAATTCATTTTCAGGCCTTGTATCACCATACTTTGCCTTCACTATCCTCCAAAGAGCTTCTAAGTCTTCTCTATCTATTCCTTGTAGCATCCTTATCATTGAAGAGTATCTCTTGGAACTTCCATCTGCTCTTATCAACTGATAATGTACCATCATACCCTCTTTATGAAGCTTATAATCAATAATCACTGGCAATTTGGTAGCAAGTGGTATAGCATCAATTGGTATATCTTCATCCCTTTTAATCACCAAAAACTTCTTTAGCTTAGCTTCATCAACTTCATCAACTTTATCTGACTCTTTTTCTTTCTCTAATTTTTGTTTCTTTGAGGATTCTTGATGTTGTTCTTTTCCTGCTCTTTTCCTTTCAAGCATCTTCTTTCAGCTGCCTTTAGCTGTTTCCTCTCTACCTTCTACCTTCTTTTCTTTGCTTTCCTGTACCTCAAAACCCATAGCTACAAAGGTATTTACCCTCTTCATTTCCTTATCAAACAACTTTTGAATTTCATCAAAACTCTTTCATTTTAGTTGTTTGTATGTGTATCCACCCATGTGCTTAAGATAAGTAGACATTTGAGTTCTCTTTTGTGCCTTGGTAGGAGGTCTGTTTCTCTTTTCTTATGCTTTGAGTGCAGCAAAATGCTTTCTTCTTTTCTCCATCAGTTCCATCAATAGTTTTGCTCTTTCCTCATCTGTCAACTCCTCTCTTTCCTTTGATTGGAGTCTCTCAGCCAGTAATCTATCAGTCTCTATCATAGCTTGTGTATTTTTCCATGACTCAATCAATGCTATGTTGGCTTCTTCTTCTTGTTTCCTTGCTATCTTTTGCTCATCTAATAATTCAGCATCCAACTTAGCTTGAATATCTCTTGCAATTTGTTCATCAAGAGCAATTTGATCTTTCCTCTTTAAAGGAACTTCAGGCTCAATCATAATACCTTTTCCTTTATCTTTAGAACTTGAAGGTTGTGTCTCTTGTGGAACTCTGAACTCACTTGGCTCCTGTACAACTACCCCTCTAGCCTTGGGTCTTGTAGTTGTTGTTGTTGTAGCAGCAGTAGTAACAACTTTAGGCTTAGCTGCTTTAATCTGTATAAGTGTCTGAGCCAAAGTGATTTCCTCAATAGTTGTAGGAACAACACTACCTTCAACATTAGCAGTAGTAACTGCTTCACCAGCAGTACTATCATCAGGCTTAGTACTCTGTTCATTTTTCCCATCAACTTTAGCTTCCACAGGCATCTCATCATCCTCCAAAACTCCAGTATCAAACATCAAGTTATCATCCTGCCTGTCTTGAGTTTCATCAACCAAAGTAACATCAACATCAGCATCAATATCTTCAATACTCCTCCCCTGTTTGGATGCATCTTCAGGAGCACCCAAACTCTCCTGATCTTCAGTGAACTCAACTCTCCTAGACATACCAACTTTCCTGAGTCTCTTCAAACCTGTAGGTCTTGACATTTTCCTCCTTTCCAACCTCTGAATCCTCTTCTTCAAAGCAGCAATCTCCTTAGCTTGAGCATCCTTTGCTTTTTGTAAATCAAGAACCTGTGTTTGCAATTTGGTACATAAAACCATCAATTCAGTTAGTTGCATGCTATCCTCACCACTAGGTTGTGGATCATTGGAAGGTGTTGGTACACTTTCCTCATGCTCTGCCTCATCTTGAGGAACCTCTGCCTCCTGTCTCTGAGCCTTCTTAGATGGTTGTTTCTTCTTGGGTTGGGAAGATGAAGATGGTTGATCAATAATGGGTATGTGAGTGGAATCAGTTGGATGATCTGAATCCTCACCCATTTCTTCAACAGGTTGAACCATCATGGTATCAAATAAGGGTGTTATTCTCCCAGAGAAATCCTTTCCAGCTCTCTTCATATTGGCAAAAACTTTCTTTGTGTGAAAAGGATTAACAAAAATCTTCTTGTGAGTTGACATATTACCAGTTGATGATTAATGAAAACTTGGAGAAAACATGGATACATCAAGAATTTGACTCCTCCATCTAAGTGTTTCACCATTGCATCAAAAATATACTTAGACAGATTAAACTTCTGATTAGTTGCCAAGCAGATGATCAAAGAAGCCATAGAACTACTGAACTCATTCCATGCAGTGGATTTAGCACTTAAGCATTGAGTAATAGTATGAATGAAATACTTCCACTGTGGAGAGAAAAAGGCTTTATAAAAAGTAAGCTTTTGAGAAGGCTTCTCATACCTCATACGTGCCAATTCATCAAAGATAGTAGCAGTTGGAAGACAATCAGTACCTTCTGCATCATCTAATTGAAGATCTCTCCTAATGCTTGACTCCGTAACAATAACCCTCTTCTTATCAACTAGGGCTTGTAACTGTCGCACTCCATTAATTGTCTGTACCTTGGCAGTTGCCTAAAATTGTTCAATACAAGATGTGTAGATAACCGGAATGACTGTTATAGCATAAGAAACAGAACTTGCTTTCAGGAAATCAATTATCTCTGCAAACCCATCACTTTCTTTGGGTTTTTCCAAGAACGTGACCACATTGTGTGTTTCAGCAAACTTAGGGCTTGACATAACGATGATTTTGATGATCAAAGATGAAAATTGAATTAGGGTTTATGGTTAGAGAGCGTTTGAATAAGTGAAATCGAATAAAGAAGTAAAGAAAACTCTTAATCGAAGTATTTATAGAATCACCCTTAACAGCAGAAACTTGAACTGACAGAATAAGCATACGCTTAACAGCAGAAACAAATACGGGCAGTACTAATTTAAGCCTAACAGCATTAACTAAAGCTTAGTAGCATTAAGTTGAAACTGAGCAGCATTAAGAAGAATACACCAGTAATCATTCAATTTTCATTCCAATAAGCAACTTTCATCATCAAATTTGATTCACACAAACTCTCTTTCTGTTTTTATGCTCACATTATCTCTTAATTCTTTTTGCTCACATAATCACTCATTTTTGTTTTTATTCACACATCTCTCTTTCTATTTTTAAGCTCACAAAATCTCTTATTTCTTTTGGCTTACCAAGACACCCTTTCTGTTTTTATATGACAGTTATGTACAAAATTCCATCAATTCTAATAAGTTTCATACTGTCCTCCCCACTTCCAAGTATGTAACCTCTTGAGAGAGGTGGATCAATGGACTGTTTAGATGTAATCTCAAACCTAGTTTGAGCATTCACATCCCCCAATATGGTATCTTGGCACCTAGGACCACTACATGAACCAATTCCCTAAGGAGTTGATTCATTAAGTGTTGCTATGGATTGGGTCTTATTTGATGTTACCAGTGTCCTGCTCTGCTTCTTAGCTAGAAGCATTAGTGGCAACCCTTTCCATTCTGTCACCCAACTCCTTATGGATAGCCTCATCACCAACCTTTGTTAGGGGGACCACTAGACTGAGGTATCTTGGTATCCCGACCTCTTTTGATATGCTTAGATGTGTTTTGATACTTTTAAACATACTTATGATATAACACATCCTTTCATCCATGCTTTTTGGTTGTATGAATAAGGAACCTCCCCTCAAACAATGCTTCAAGAGATAAGAATTTAAAACAGTTGCAACTTTGGTGCCCATGTCATCTTAACAACATTAGCATTTGCCTGGCAGTAGTAATTTTCTGCCTAGCAGCATTAACAGCAGTCTAACAGCATTAACTCTATCTTCAATAATTATGCAACAACATGCCTCTATTCATCACAAGCATACTAGAAAAGACTAGATAGACATGTGGGAATTCATGAGGATCCATATTTATGCATAACCCATGAATAAAAGTTAAACATTGTGAACCAAGATCATTAACTTTCTTCTCAAACATTACTTCAAATGTGAAGCATTCAACATCAGGTATTCAACATGCTTTACCT
>BQNB010050127.1:0-41671 GCA_026074375.1 Tanacetum coccineum | reverse complement strand
GTGCAGTCCTCGGTACAGTTGCTACAGGAAAATACCGATTCAGTTTGTTCAAACCAGTTGATGAGGCCAACAGCGCCTTCCATACCTTTGAAATTAAAAGGTTGGCAGCTCATAAACTCTTTGTAGCTACATTTTCTTCCTATAGGAGTTCCACTCTGTCCAGTGTTCCTAGTGGTATTATCAGTATTTGCCATGGTAGCAGCTTGTGCTTCCAGAGCTGCGGCAACACTATCCACAACTAGTTTCTTGATGGCAGCCTGAGTCATAGGTGGTGCTACAGATGTTGATGTCCTCTTAGGAGCCATTCTATCAACATTTACAAGACAACATAAAATAAGAATCCATACAATGATATAGTAATATCACAAGTCATTGTATAATATTTAAAAAATTTATACATAGTGATATTGAAATCATTTGACATAGATACTTATTTGATACAAGTTCTAACAAAGAAATACACATTTTTTGATATTACATTGCAGGATATAACGGAAAATTTTGGAATCTAAGACTTCCAGAGATAGGTACTCTAACAAGCATCTGACTCATTAGGTTCCTTAGGGATTGGTTCACTTTTCAGTGGTTTCATACCGCGACCATTTAGATAACTCATCAAAGGATAGTCTGGTGGTGGTGTAGGTGAAATCGTATGCTTAATATCTTGATCATTAATCATATCCATGATATCTGGGTTCAAAGGTTTGAGAAAACCGGGTGGTAAGAGAGCCATAGTAATCCCGGATAAACATATGAGTCATTACACTATAGAATATAGGATAGACAACCATGACATACATAAATCGGTATCATAAAACAGCAAGGTATAATGGAATCACCACTGTATTAAGTCATAAACAACTTGTCTACATATTTTACAAAGTCAAAATTTGACAAGTGTCATTACTTATGCCACACATCCAGTGGTTGGATTCTAACAAAAGCTGTAAATGATGAGGATCTAGTCTAGTAGTCTGGTGGTCCTCCCTTGTGGTTCTTGAGCTCATGGATCTTTTCTAGAAGACTCTTCATATCTGATTGGTGGCGAACCTGGATATCCTCGATGAGCATTTCCAGAGTAGCAATCCTAACGCAAGCAAGAATAATCCCGTCGTCGTGCTCCATTTGCTTTCTCTGAAATCCATTAATCTGGGTACGGGCTTCTTGAAGTTTGGTTTCTAGTTGGTCAAAATCTCGTTGTATGATTACTCGTCCATTACCAAGACCTTCTATCTTATCTTCCGTATGTTCAATGCGCTCAAGAGGGAGCTCATCTAAATGATTCAAAATAGTTTTGATCTGTTCCTCATGGCGCTCCAGATGCGTCTTATGAGAACTCTCTCCATTCTCAAATACATGAGGTAGGGCAAAAAAATCAGTAGAGGAGGATGATAGGAAACAGGCTCGTTTCAGAGGTGGCAAAATCTCCTCGGGAAGAAAGAAATCTCAGGGATCAAATAGTAGTGATGGTGATCACACTGGAGATGGAGGCAGAACCATAAATAGAGCAATAGGACCTCGTGGTGGAATAGGTGATTTATTACTAGTAGCATTATATGCTTGCATGACCTTCATATATGGATCATCGTGGAAAGGTGAGATGGTTACCAGGGCTAAAAGATCCTTAGATAGATCCTCTGAAGGGTCAGGAGAGGTGTTTCCCAGTGAGGTTGGGAAATAGTCCGGTGAAGCCAGGATATAGTCAGAAGTATTCGTAGAGGAAAAAGCATCCTCAACATCGGAATCAAATAGGACGATAATAGGGTGGGTGGATGAAGACATAACTTTATAACAACCCAGTAGTAAATAACATAAGTTATTTATATATAATTAATAGTTATGTATCTTTACATACTATTCGGGAAATGCAGTGGCACGGAGGACTTTCTTGGATGGAAAGTAGTTATAGTTTAGGTTTTAACCTTGTTCTCTATAACCGCGGCTCTTGATACCAATCTGTAATACCCCGGTAATTCACATATAGCAGCGGAAGCTAATTTGGGGTATTACTTCATGAATCAATAGTCATAACCATATAAAACGACTCAAAAGAGACGTTTTGGAAAATTTAGTTATCATTCAATAATATATCAGAGTTTTACAAAGGAGGTCCCAAAATACATTGAAAACATAATGTTTGAATGATAACAAGTTTAGACATCCTCAAGTCCAATGCCTCTCCGTGCCATAGGTTGATCAATTACCCAAGATAAACATGCTAAAGAGGTCAACACAAAGGTTGAGTGAAATTCATAGGTTTGCAATATAATGGTTGAATACAAGTTCATGTAAATGGTAATAATTGCAACGAATACAATTATCATGGGAAACAATATTATATTATTGTACTAAGCTCATGACACCGAAGCCTTAAGTAAATGTTATTCATAAGTTGTTGCCCCAAGCGGGTGCTTTGCCAAACATCCAGAGTTCCTCAAATGAAATGCATCCGCTGGCCATGCATGTACCAGAACCTGGACGGGGAAGTTCAGTCCCAATAGATCTATTTACGGCATTCGTGCTTACTTCGCAAAGTAATTAATTGTTCATGATAGTGGGGCCTTTTGGCAAATGGAGGTACTTAGGCAATAATATATCAGGATAGCATACAGTTGGAAAACACTTGTATTCATGGTTTATAGCATGTATCTCCCCACGGGGTTTGTAAAAACATGTAAAGGTGGGACTATGAACTCACCTTAATAGGGAAATCTGATTGATGGCAAAAGTAAATCAAATGGAAGTAAATGACTTCGTCACGCAACCTGGGGTAATATGTCAAGTCTTAGTTCAATTGTTTATATTTCAAAACTTTATTTCATAAAGTTTAACGTAAATATTAATTTGGTTTATTAGTTTATGAAAACATCGTATCACTGTTCGAGCTATCATAATCCAGAGGTCATGTAGTAAACGTTTGAGGAGCTAGGACACTTTAAATCATAAATCCAGCAACTCGTTAAAACGTCTACCGAAATGAAATCCCCTCACATGAAACTCCCTAGTAACGTGATATGTTATACTTTAAATGATAAGATTTTAAGTTTTTCAAAAGCTAGTGGATGATAAATTATGTTAAATATATAACATAATTGTTTTATAATGTTTCGATCGATGATTGATAACGATAAATGTGTCGGGTTTTAATAAAATCAAGTTTTGTAATATTTAAATATATTTTTATAATTAATATAAAAATATTACATTTTATACCTTTGAAAATATGAAAATGACAATATCTACCCTTGGTATATATATATTTACAAATTTAATCCTTTATTTATACCTTTATAAATTTTTAACCCTTAACTTAAAAAATTAGCAAAACAGCCCCTTGTGGTTTCAAGTTTAGGATAATTACATTTTTAGCCCAAAAAGTTTATAAGTTTCAAAATGTTACAATATATACCCCTCATGCATAAAACGATTTGCATTTTAAGTCCAAAATCCATAATAATTGTATTTTAAATCTTGAAAGTATTCTGCAGCTTATAGCTTATTAAAACAAGTTGGTTTTGTAAGCTTTAACAAGCTTTTAGCTTATAAAAAGAGCTTATGAGCTTGTAAATTCCAAAAAGGGTGCGTTTGGCTTTAAAATTAGGATCCAAAAGCTTAGAGCTTTTAGGGTTTGATTTAATGCTTATAAAAATGACATACTAGCTTATAGGAATAGCTTTAGGACTATCTTATGGCTTTAAGCTTATAGGATTTTCGAAAAGAGCTTTTAGGGTTTTATAAGGACGCGTTTGGTTTAGGAAAACCAAACATGAAAGCTTAGGGTTTTAAGGCTTATTTCACATGATCTTAAAGATAAACAAGAGCTTATATATGATCCTAAATGTAACAAGATCTTATAGAACGAGTGTAAGAACTTACTAGTGCACAAAATAGGTCAAAAATGATGAAATGTAACACGAAAACCTTAGGAGATGAATCAAGAACTCTTCTTCCTTAACCCTTGGTTTCGAAATAACTTATACTTCTTCCTTAGCTATTCTAAGACTCGGCTAGTACATGATTTGAGTATTGTGTTTGATTTTGTGGTGAGTTTTGAAGTGAGGAAGGGTCTCGGCTTTATATAGGGACGAATGGATTAGAGCCCAAGGTTTTGGAGTGGAGTAGTGGCCAAGGGTGTGAAGTAGTGGCTAAGCTAACTAGGAGTGACTCATGGGAGCTATGGAATAGCATTGAGAGGTGGTGAAGGGCTCGATTTGTAAAGGAGGTGACTAGGTGGGGTTTACTTGGTGAGCAAGGGTATGACGAGGGTGGTAGGGTGCTAGGGTGGTGACAAGGAGGTGGTGATGGTGGTTAGCAAGGTGGTGAGTCATGGTGGTGCTTGGTGTGACTTTAGCTCTAGCTAGTGTCGGGGTGTTTAGGGTTTTTGGTTTTAGGGTTAAGACGAATTAGGGTTAGGGTTATGATGAATTAAGGTTTTAGATTTAGGGTTTCGGATTAGGGTTTTAGATTTAGGATTTCAGATTAGGGTTTTAGGAGGGAAAATGGTTTAAATGTCGTGCATTAGAGAGTTGTACCTCAGGCTTAAAAGGTTGTACGAAATGCCTTAGAAAAATGGAAGGAAAATGCTAAATTTGAATTCCATGCTTAATCGGTTTGTACTTTGTGCTTTAAAGTGTTGTACTAGGATTTTGGAGGGAAATATAATTCAAATGCTATGCATTGTGACCTTATACACATGCCTTATTAGATTGCACATTAGTATTGTGTGTAAACATTACATGAAATCGGGGTTTTGATATAAACGTTAACGTATAAATCCATTTTATAAAAAATGTTATGAATAATACGTTAAATAGATAACGTATGATAAAAATAGAGTTTAAAACATATTGCTTGACATATTATGACGCTTACTTGATATAAACATTGATGAAATTAACATTGGTAGGTTGCGTGAGCATGTTTACTTTTGTAATGTAAGTTAAGTTACATTATGGATGGAATAAAGCAAAAATCTTTCCATGAAAATGGTTGCATCTAATTTAATAGATGGAAATTACACTGAGGAAAATTGCATCTAATTTAATAGATGGATAATTACATAGAGGGAAATTGTGGGTTGTTATATGTTTCTCACAAGCATCCCTTGTCAAATAACTAACTAGATATAGTTATACAATAATATCATCATTTTTCATCTTTTTTTTTCAATAATAAATAAGTCATACCCACTTAAGTTATCATTTATCACATAAGTCATTTCATTTTTACACTAAATAAATAATTTTAGAAAATGTAAATAATGTAAAGTAGTTCATAACTTTGAAATTATTAGCCTTTGTAACTTCAAGGTAAGGAGACTTTCAGGCTAAAAGATCCCTCCTAATTTTTTTCATCTCGATTACAATGTGGCATCTTAAGTTATACATTATAATCTAAATAGGAAAATCGTGGGTAAAAACATTAAACTCGAACCACCAAAACTATCTCTAAGACTTCTATCACAAACAAGAAATCCATATGATGTGGTCGTCATTAAACTCTCGCAAAGAGTTTTACAACTCCCTAGGCAGAGTACCTAATCGTTGTAGTAGTAGTATAGGTAAGACTTTGGGGTTGTTATCGTTCTCTAGGGGAATAGGTTGGGAAGGCTCGAACAGAATAAAGCTAAGAACTACAGGATTGAAAGGAGATTCTTTTTGTATTTTTATATTTTATGAAAGTAGTAAAAATCATATGTTTGAGAGGTTAGTTTGGTTTTAGCTAATTAAACTAAATATAAATCTAATCTATTGGTGATAACTATATGATAAGAAGGATGTATTCACTTAACCATGCACTTCTCCTCAGATTGCTTCTCCTGGTTCTGTTGCTTTGTCACACTTGTGATGATATGTGTAAGTATTTCCTAAGTCATGAACGAATAATACGAACCCGTCGTCTACGTAATATTCCGTTAGGGAAACACATAAGTAAGGTAGTATGAAGACTATTACAAGGCCCCTAAGAGTATATTAAATGCATTTGAAATATCTTAAAATGGATCAACCATATAAGGGGCAAGGTAGTATGAAGACTGTTAGCGATGGTATCCTTTCTACAAACTCGCGTTTCCCTAGACGTATATGCCAATTTAATATCTTATGGCTAGTTTTCAAAAGCCTAACGCGCACATTCATCATAAGAAGCAACATCACTAATGTCTATAATCTAAGTTTCATGCAATCATAGCTGAATACAAAAGAGATTTAGCCAAGCATGTTAATAAAGAAGCAAGAACATAGATCAATCACACAACACATAGACATATTGAATGATTAATGATAAACAATCTTACTTGATTAAAACATGAATTGAAGGAAGTTACAATAGGGTTTTGAGGCCCTAAAGTCGTCCTAAACAACTGCTAATGAAGCTAGGGTTCGTCTCCCAAAGTTATACAAAGTTACACTCTAAAAACCCTAAAATTAGTTTTGTATATATAGGAAGATCGTGGCGACGGCATCAAGTGTTGGTCGCGACGCCGTCGATGTGACAACCGTGACTTAGCAAGGTTAGTTTAACCATTAGTGTTAACCTAGCTAGCTTTATGTGTTTTAAGTTATATGTATAAGTCATTTTGGTGGATTATGTGATATGATATGTTTGCTATTATATGTGCTTGTGAGTATGGAAATGGATGATTTAGTTATTCTATCTCGTAATTGATTATGATTTTGGAATAATATGTGCATTTGAGATTTAGTGCATTTGAGCATTTGAAGTGATTGAGAATTTAGTGATATCGAGTGTGAATCGTTGATTCGGGTATAGATTATTTAGTATATTAAGGTTTTATAATTTGATTTGGTTGTAATAAATAAATATATCTTAGGAAAAATAAGTAGTATAAGTGTTTTTAATTTAAGTTTTGTATTTATTTAAGGGTTTAAAGTAAATATGTAATAAATAGTTTAGTAGAAGTGTAAAAAAATTAATTTTTTTATATATAAATAATAAATGGATGAATTTTTATAAAGAATTTATAAAAAAATATATTATTTAAAAGGGGTGTTTGTTGGATCGGTTTAACAAGAGAAAAAGGAGGGGGAGAGACAAGTCCAAGTAGGAAACTAATCAGTATTTTATAAAAGCCAAAATCTGTACTCCCTTCCTTTTTTTCTGTGTCGAACCATTCCAAAACCCTATCATCCATTGGAGAAAATTTTAAGCTTTCAAGAAACAAGGTTTCATCATCTTTTACCAATTCTAAAAATTGGTAAATCTTTCTTCTATTAATCAAGCTATGTTTTAAATCTTTGTCTCAATTATGTAATCAAATAAATTGATGGATTAGGGTTTTATAAAAATTCTGTAATTATGATGATATGATCATTTAATATTGATTAGGGTATAATAATTAGGGTTTGGGTGTGATTGATTAGGTTTAACTATTGAAAATTTGGAATAGAAATCTGGGCAGATTTTTAGATCATTTTACGAGAGTCACAACTCGGTCATACGAATAGCTTTTATTGATTTTATTGAGTCTAAAATTATCTACAGAGAGTCTACTTTCCAACCCAAGTGGTTTCATGAATTAAAAGTGAGTGAAAGTCAGTCAAAATAATTTTACAAGATTCGTTGTCAAATCTGAGTTTTTGAGGCAGATTCTAGGTTGTGATTATGAGGTCAAAAACCATATCAAAACGTTTTTTTAATTGATGATATTGCTATAGTAGCAAATTCATGATGTCTATAATTTTTTAGAATTTTTCTAAGTGTCTAAATGGGTTTGGTCAAGTTAAACTTTTGAGTGGTCCAATCAGGTCAAATTCTAGACACTTTGTGATGTTGATTTTTTTTAAAATAGCTAGACTCATTATTATTTTTTCTAAAAATTGCAGTAGTTACATAACTCATTGAAGATGTAGGAAATGTAGTATGGAAATCTAATTGGGTCATGATGTGTTTCAAAAGCTTTAAATTTATAAGACTGAAAATACCAGATAATTATATGGAAACACACGGGTAAAAGTATAACCCACGTATGTAGTATAATCTTTTTTAGGTAAGAACAGGTCGTTCCACAGGGATTAGAGTAGTGTTCAAATAATCAGAAAGAAAATAGACTTTAACAATTTCGAAAGTAATTTTTGCTTTACCAATGATAATAAGTATGACTACTCAGATAGTTTAGAAATAATTCAGAAGTGTTGGAAATGATTTGACCTTGAAGATGGGACATTAATTTATAAAAATGATTCCTCGTCAGAAAACGTTTTCACAAACTAACTTGGGTTAACTTAAGACTTATATTTAGTTGACTAGACCAAATGTGTCACTCAAATAATCCAGTTACTATTATGTCAAAGCTTATTTTGTTTATCAGTTTACGAAAGTGGATTTCTCGGCACAAACGATAAAGATCATAGACAAACCTTTAAAACCATATAGATCATAACGGGTCTTTCGACCTATACCGATATGATTATATAATCTAAGTTGATAAGCAAAAGTGGATAAGATAAGATATAACAGGATTGCAACATAAGCTTAAGATTAAAGAGATCACGATCATACCAAACACTTAATTGTAACTTCACCGAGTAGTCATGAGAGAATTAGCCTCTCATGGCTAAGGGGTTCATAACAAAAGTAGATTTTACACAAACTTCCATTATTTCAACAACTAAGTAGGAAACCGTCTTCGTTCTTGATCGTTAGATCTTTCTCTTCAACTTAGGAGGTGTTTCTTGGTGTTTTTGGTGAAAGGGGAAAGATATGTGTGTGTGAGAGATGGTTGGTGAAGAGAGAATGGGGAGAATGGGATGATTTGAGGATGCAAATTCATCCTCTATTTATAGGCTAAATTTTGTGAAAAGTGCGGCGGTTTTAGTAAGAAGTGCGGCGCACTTTGCGAGTTAATGCAATAGTATTTAATGGTTTGACTGGAAGTGCGGCGCACTTACAAATAAGTGCGGCAGTTTTGGTGAGTTAATGCAGATGCATTTATTAGACTTTAATTCTTCAGACTTTGGGAAAAGTGCGGCGCAAAGATATAAGTGCGGTGGTTTTTTTGGCTTTACAGGAAAGTGCTGCGCACAAAGATATGAGTGCGGCGCACATCTTGAACTTTAGCTAGGAATCTTTTCTTTTCTTTTTATTTGCCTCCCAAAGTGTATAAATTCTTAAGCTTGAGTCTGCAGAGTCTTCAAGTGAACCTATAAGCAATTTAAGCTAATTAAGTATTGAAAGTTCACGAGAAATAATAAAATATACATAAATAACGCCATAGACAACATGTATAATTTGGGCGTTATCAAATCCCTCCACACTTAGCTTATTGCTTTCCCTCAAGCAATGGAAGCGAGAAAAATCATTTATCGTGACATGGAGAAATTTTGGATTTTATAAGAGAGTTTACATATTAGATAACTTTTCAGGCATAGACATATAACATAGCACCTCACATAGGGATAGTGTTTGATTTTTAAATTCACTCAACCACTCAGATAGGGTTAAATATGCTATTGTGAAGAACACTCAATTTGCACAGACATAATCTAGACAGCTACCATAGGCTTGTACTTAACACATAAACCTGATCGAAGGGCAGAACTTTGGGTACTAGAAAGGATTCAATCTTCAAGTGCCGAACATAAGCCTTTATTTCTTCGAACTACTATAACACACATTGAGCTTGTCAAATATATATATAATATATATCATATCATATAATATATATATAGATATATATATATAATATATAATAGATATATATATATATATATATATATAATATATCTATAATCTATATATATATATATATATATATATATATATATAATTAGGTGAATAGAAATAAACCAACTCCACGTATACAATATAAGTCGGAAGCATCGACTTCAAGTGTGACCCCTTCCAAAAAAAAAAAAAAAAAAAAAAAAAAAAAAATAGTCTTTCCCAGGTGCTTGAGTTTCCAACGAGGCGTGAATTGAACTTCTTGTTGAAGTTTGTAATCGGGATTTTGAATCGTTCAAGATTTTTGATTTGGATTCTAATTTCTACTAATATAAAGCAAATAACAAATAAAAACAAGCAACAATTAAAGCGAATGCGAATTAAACACAAAAAACGTTAACGGGATTCTAAAAACGCACCCTAAAAACCTAAAACATAAAATTTTAACCCTAGAAATGCAAATTTAATTTTTAAAAGTCTTAAATGACAAAAGAAAATTAAAAAAAAAGAATTATTTTTTTTTACTTTTATTTAATTTATTATGAATTAAAAACACTTTTAATCTAAAAATATTATTAAAAATACTAAACAATTTTATAAAAATCTAAAAAATTCAGGGAAAATACTTTTATGTATTCTTAACTTAAGAAAAATAAAACCAACTAAACAGCTTATCCCAATAAGCTGGAAATAAGCTTAAATAAGCTGTAAGCTTAAAAGGCCAACACCCCTTATATAATAAATGTTGTAAAGATAAATTGAAAAAGTCCCAAAGGGCGCGTTGGCAGTAGAGAGTGATGCTAAGACTGTGTGTGTGAGGCTAAGGTCGCAGGTTCGAGTCCTGGACTTTCGTTTTTTTTGGAAAAATATTTCTTTTTCTTTTAAAAACAGTTGTATAAAAAGCAAAAATAGGCAACTTTTACCAAAACAAGTTTTACTGAAACCTTATTTTAAAGCTGAATTAAGCACATTAAAGGTGACAGAATGGCCAAAAAACAACTTTAGGGACTAAATGACTTTTAGCTAATCTGTGTGGCTTTTTAGACTTAAATAAGCAACTAGAAACCTTAATAAGCTAACAAAAATCTAATCCTTTACTTAATAAGCACAAGGGATTAAAAAATAAGCAAGACAAAATAAGCAGAAAAGCAATTAGAAGCTCTTAAGACAGCAGACACAAATATAGATTCTAAGGACTTAGACCACTTTTTTGAGCTAACTTATTGGACTAATAAGCTAAAGGCAAAAGCTATAAACTAAAAACATATGAAGTTAAGGACTCAAATAACTCAAATAAGCAAGAATTAGGAAATTTAGCTAAAAGAATAAGCTAGAAGAAGGAAATGAAAATGGTAGCTTTAACTATTCTTTTAATCTTTTTGATGATTTGTGGCTCTTTTTACAGCAAGAGTTTAGGACTCAAAAAATAATTTTGACACTTAAAAAGCTTTAAACAGATTGAGACAAGACTAAAACAAGCTAAACTTGACAAAAATTAATAAACATTAAACTAGGATGTGACCTCAAATTGTCTGCACAATAACGACTTTTTAAGGAAAGACTATTAATTATACTTGACTCATTTTGACTCAAATGAATGGAAGGATATTTCTAAGAACAAAAGACTCAGTAAAGATGCATATTAAACTCATTTGGACAAAAAAAACTGCAACTCAAATAGGCTTTTAAGATAAAAGACTCAGTAAAGATGCATATTAAACTCATTTGGACAAAAAAAACTGCAACTCAAATAGGCTTTTAAGAAATTTGAACATATAAGCAATTTTAGAAGACTTACGACTGGCAGCTTTAGAATTTAAATTAAACAACTACCAAACTTAACAATGCTTATTCAAAACTGATAAAAACTAAGTTTTAGACTAGATTAGAGCTTATTTAAGTTGGCTTTTAAACCAAAAGACCATCAAGCAGCACTAACATAAGTTAGTGCTGCTAGTGCCAAACACCCTTTTAAAAATCCAAAACTCATTTTATGCTAAAAACAGATCTCAAAAAGCTTCAATTTGTAAAAACAGATAGAGATTAATGATTGTAGATGACAAATAAGCACAAATTTCAGAAAAATAAGCACAAGACAATAATCTAAGCTTATATGCTGATTAGACTAAAATAAAGGACAGATTTTCATTAATCATTAAACAGGCTAAACTAGACTAGAAACAGGACTATTTAAGCTAATGCAAAACTAAATAAGAACAAATAAGCAAGTAAAAGCAGAGAATAAGCAGAATAATCAGGTAATAAGCAAAACAGTAAAAAAAGGATATAAAAAGAAAAGTGAACTTACAATCCCCTTTGCTCTAAACAAAGGGCTCAATATGCTCTTAGAGAGCTTTTCTACCAGCCAATAAGCACCAATAAGCCCATCCCTTTTTGGCTTATCATCCAAAAGGCTAATAATCAATGAAATAGTAAATAAAAAAGAACAAAACTTGATTTGTATTGAAGAAACTTTAAGAATACAATGCTTGGAAATGTAAAACTGCTTATATCAAAGCTTCAAAACAAAGGATTAAACATAAAACAGTAAAAAAATAAAAAATGCTGGAAAAGAAGATGATCTTCATTCTCGAAATCCTCCCCTATTTATAGGGGAGTCTTGTGCAATCCGTGAGAAGAAAAATCCTTTTGTCTTCAATCCTTTCCAAAATTGGTTATGAAAAGTTCTAATCTCGCCAAATCAACCATTAAAACTATTTCTTGACTTTGATACTTCCCCTTCTGTTGACGCGTCATTTTTCTTGTCCAATAGGGAAGCTCTAAGCTGCCATGTGGCTCTGGCGTGTGTCAGGAGTGGTGTGGGGTATGTTGTGAGCGTTCGAACCAATGAAGAAGGGGGTCTGGGCTTGGTTTTGGCCTTTCCTGCCTTTTTCAGGCTTATTTAATCATTTTTCAAAAAGGGGGTTAAAAGGGTAACGGGGTTAAGTGTTTAGGGACTAACTGTGTAAAGAGTTAGGGACTAACTGTGTAATTAGTTAAAAGGGTATATGGCTTGGGCTTTTGGTTTGTTTGTGGGCCGGTTTAAAATAAAAAGGATTTGGGCTTTTTAATTTTTTAAGGCTTTTGTATAAAGGCATAATGGGTTGACTTGGCCCATTAACTCGGGTTGGGTTGGCCCATTAACTCGGGCTGGATTGGCCCACTAAGATGCATACGCCTTCGGCTTCGGTTTTTCACGTTCTTTCCAATCCCGTTCTCGGTTTTGTTCGGTTTTAGCTTTGTTTTTGTCTTTTTGTGAATATCCGTCACCTGCACGGTAAAAAATAATACAAAACAAGCATATATTTGCCATTTTAAGTCCGTTTTTGGTCATTTAAGCTCGTTTTATTGAGAAAAAGGTGTGTGTATTTAAGCACATACCAAATCCCCTCATACTAAACTATTGTTGTGTCCTCACGCAATGAAATAAATCCATGTTTAGAAAACCAAAAATTTCAACCCCCTTAAATTAAATACCTTGAAAAGTAGCAAAGTATAAAATAAAAAGGGATTAAGAAATTACTAGTTTTTTAAACACTCCCCGTTTACCATTTTCTTTTTTGCACACATATTTTTCTTATTTTCCATTATATACAACATGCTTGACTTTCATTATTGAACATAACTTTTAGGGTCACTGAATAAGAAACACCTCAATCCTAAGGTGCCCTAGAAGGATAAATTCATCGTCCTTGATTTTTCACTTATTCCCAAACTAAGCTTAAAAACGAAATCATTGTTAATTACAAGTTGGGATGCTAACGCTACTCATATTTGCAATTTGTGTAAAACTTCTTCTCCCGATAGATATTATATATTAAGGTGTGTGTGCTCAGTTTGAATTTTGACCATCCAACCCACGTTTTTAGATAGTTATAACCTTTCCAAGTTTCACGTTCCACTTTTAGTTATATGAATTCAAAGGTGAGATTGTCCCATGTAGCAACATTTCTTCTCGGCACATCCCAACCTCATCGGCTAAGTGACCGGGCTTTTGACACCCCTCAGAGAATAATTTGTCGAGACTCTCTGACTTTTGAACCCTTTACTAAAATTTTTCCGTAAAACTTAGTAAGTTTATAACTCAAAGCAAGCTAATTCCTCCAAAATTAAGACATTGTAGGTAAGTTAATTCCTTTAGAGTGACTTTCTTCTCGGAACCTCCCGACCTCATCGGTCAAGTGCCCAGGCTTTTGACACCTCACAGAGAATACTGATCAGAATTAACAAACGTCCGGTTTCAAAATTTTGTAGGGATTAACAAGTTTAAGTTCAAAAGAATGTTTAAATTTTAGTAAAAGACATTTTCCCTTTATTTATTAAGCAACTAATACTAGCAACATTATTATATTTTTCACATCATTTCCATTTTTTTTCATTTTTTTTGCAACATTAATATTTACATCGTATATAGGGAAAATTTCTTTTTAGAAAATTAAAACATACTTTTGATCAAAAACTCTTATTTATCAATTCGTCGATAAAGTTTTTTACTCTAAAAATTTAAGAGTGATAAAACTCTAACTTATCTTTCAAAAAGAGCATGTGTTATTAGTCATTTTAGAAGCTACTGGGAGAAAAAGCCACAAATTACACTTATGAGCTTTTAAGATTTCCAACTAATCCTTGCTTAGCATTCCAACTTATTTTTAACTATACTATTTCTCGTTCTTCGCAAATTTAAAATCTTTAATAAAAAGATCCGCGAATGCTTAGCCAAATAAAATTAAGCTTTGCATATTTAAAGTCATTTTATGGAAACTTGCAAAATCTTGGCCTTTTGAGCTAGAATTCGTATTTTAAAGCTTCTTGTATAAAAGACTAGCAAAAGCTTATACATTTGTAAAGGTTAAGGGAGTAAGCTAGAGCTCAACACGCTCAGTCAAGTCAAAAATTATTCTTATTCTCACCAGCAGAAAGTCAACATTGTGATAAACACTTGTTTTATTTTTGCAAAATTTTTAAATTTTGGCATAAAATCACATTTTTTTTGTATTTTCTTAGTAAAACGGGGTTACGTGAAAAACATAGACAAATGCAAGTGGGATCAAATCGACAGATTCCCCCTCATACTAGAACGACACATTGTCCTCAATGTGTGGGGTTGCCAACCCCCTCATACTAATTTTAAAGCATATTCCTAATATAAAAGGGAATCTCACGTAAATCTAAAGCCGTATATTAATTATGCCAAAGATTAAACGTTAGTCAATAAGATCAAGGATATAGGATTCCCAAAATAAGCATGCAAAGGGATGAAGATCGAGTGAGCGTTGGACAAACCACGAGCACGAGAGTCTTCATAATCTGGGCAATCCTGACAATCATCACAAACAACAAAAACAAAAGATTGGAAGAGGCGAGCCCCCTCACGTTACACTTATTAGAATATAGAAAGAAGATAGAAACACGGGTTGCCTCCCGAGAAGTGCTTTGTTTTTATTAACTGAGTCACGAGCTTGACTCGACCCCAAATCTAATTGTCCATGGGGAAGGTTTGGAGATCCGGGACAACCACGGGTGGTATGTCCCCTCCAAAGTAATGTTTAAGTCTATGACCGTTCACCCTGAAGTTGGGTCCGTTGGTTGAAGATAATTCAATGGTACCATAAGGGAAAACTTGGACAACGGTGAACGGTCCGGTCCAGCGGGTCATAAGCATGCCCGAGAAAATCTTTAATCGAGAATTAAAGAGAAGGACTCGATCACCAATGTTAAAGACGTGGTTCTTGATTTTGGAGTCGTGAATCTTCTTCGTTTTCTCTTTGTAGATTAAAGAGTTCTCGTAGGCTTGATCACGAAGTTCATTAAATTCATTCATTTGAACTTTTCGGTGATCACCCGCAATCTTAAGGTCGAAATTACAATGCTTCAAGGCCTAATATGCCTTATGTTCAAGCTCGATGGGAAGATGACAAGTCTTTCTGTACACAAGCTTATAAGGAGTGTACCCGATGGGTGTCTTAAACGCGGTACAAAAGGCCCATAATGCGTCAACTAACTTATCAGACCATGAAGCACGGTTTTCACCTACAGTCCTTTCCAATATATGTTTCAAACCACGATTTGAAACCTCCACTTGCCCACTAGTTTGTGGATGATACACGGTAGACAGTCGGTGGGTAACCCCATATTTAAGTTGACCTTTGCGAATTGGTCATTGCAAAAATGAGTACCGCGATCACTAATAATAGCACGAGGAGTTCCAAAATGGGCGAAGAGAGATTTTAAGAATTTACAAACAACTCGGGCATCATTAGTGGGGAGCGCTTTTGCTTCAACCCATTTTGACAAGTAGTCAACGGCCACGAGAATGTACTTGTTCCCTCGAGAAGATGGGAACGGGCCCATAAAGTCAATGCCCCATATGTAAAAGATCTCACAAACTTGAATTGCATTTTGAGGCATCTCATCACGTTGTGAGATTTTGCCTTGACGTTGACAAGCGTCACACCATGTGACCAAGTCATGGGCATCTCGATAAATCGTCGACCAATAGAAGCCGGAATCAAAGACTTTTTTAGCAGTGTAGTTGGCACCATGATGTCCCCCGATGGGTCTATTGTGGCAAGTTGTGAGGATATCAATAGCTTCTTGGCCGTATACACACCGTCTAATCACTTGATCCGCACAAATCCTAAACAAGTAGGGGTCGTCCCAAAAATAATGCTTAACATCCTTAAAGAATTTCTTTTTTTGTTGGGACGACATCCCTTTCACAATAAAGTTTCCCGCATGGTAATTTGCAATATCGGTAAACCATGGGGTGTTAGAATCACCACGGAAAGTCACCATCCCAAGTGTCTCAAGAGGAAATGTTTCGGTAATTTCCTTTTTCTCGGGATCACTTTGATGGGGATTCTCTAGTCTGGACAGGTGGTCGGCCGCTATATTCTCCGCTCCTTTTTTATCACGGATATCGATATCAAATTCTTAGAGGAGAAGAATCCAATGGAGCAATATCGGTTTAGCATCTTGCTTAGCGAGCAGATACTTGAGAGCAGAGTGGTCTGTATACACTATGGTCTTTGACAAGACTAGATAAGGTCAGAATTTCTCAAAAGCATACACCACGGCTAATAATTCTTTTTCCATTGTGGTGTAATGGGCTTGGGCATTGGTCATAGTCTTGCTCGCATAGTGTATTGGCAGAAAATGTTTGGTCTTTTATTATCTCAGGACTGCCCCAACTGCAAAGTCACTAGCATCACACATAATTTCAAAGGGCAAGTCCCAATCGAGGGCAACTAATATCGGGGCTTCGGTTAATTTCTTCTTAAGGGTCTAAAATGCTTCTCTACACTCGGTCGAGAAAATAAATGGAGTCTCTTTTTCAAGAAGATGGGTCATTGGCCGGGAGATTTTAGAAAAATCTTGAATAAATCGATGATAAAACCCGGCGTGACCTAGAAAACTCCGAACTCCTTTGAAGGACGTGGGAGGAGGTACTTTTGCAATAACATCAACTTTTTCCTTATCTACCTCAATCCCAGATTTTGAAATCTTGTGGCCGAGGACAATGCCCTCTCTGACCATGAAATGACACTTCTCCCAATTTAGAACAAGATTGGTATCTTCGCACCGTTTTAGCATTTTGTCTAAATGGGAGAGGCAAGATAAGAAAGAATCCCCGAAGACCGAGAAATCATCCATGAAGACTTCCATTGTTTCCTCGATCATGTCGTAGAAAATGGCCATCATGCACCTTTGGAACGTTCCAAGAGCATTACATAAACCGAAAGGCATACATCGATAGACAAACGTTCCATAAGGGCAAGTGAAAGTAGTCTTCTCTTGGTCTTGCAGGTCAATCGGGATTTGAAAATACCTTGAGAATCCATCTAAGAAACAATAGTATTCATTCCTAGCTAATCTTTCTAGCATTTGGTCCATGAATGATAACTTGAAATGATCTTTTCGGGTGGCATCGTTAAGTTTTCTATAGTCGATACAAACACGCTACCTAGTAACTAACCTAGTCAGAATTAACTTATTGTTTTCATTTGTCACAACGGTCATTCCACCCTTTTTGGGTACACAATGCATGGGGCTAACCCACGGACTATCCGAGATAGGGTAAATCAATCCGGCGTCAAGGAGTTTTACAACTTCCTTTTTGATAACTTCATGAATTTTTGGATTAACCCTTCTTTGATGTTGGACAGCCGGTTTAAAGTCATCCTCCATTAAGATTTTGTGAGTGAAAAATTGCGGGTCAATACCCTTAATATCAGAGAGTTTCCAAGCAATTGCTTGCTTGTGAGACTTTAAAACCTTTATGAGGCGTTCCTTTTCTTCGTCTTTTAAGTTTTTAGCAATAATGACGGGTAATTTATTGGTACCCTCCAAAAATGCATACCCGAGATGAGAAGGTAAGTCCTTGAGTTTAAGCTCCGGGTGTTCCTCAATTGAAGATTTTTCACTTTTTAGCTCTACAGTTTTAATCTCTTTCGGAGGGAGAGGGGATGATGGATCATCATTTAAGAATTTCCCAAGGAGACGAATATCTCCCTCTGAATAGAAACAATCATACTCCGAAAGCGAAACATCAGCATGGATAGTGGTCCTGCCATTATTATTCTCTTCAACATCAAATCTAAAAGTGTCAAGCTTAGGAACAAAGAGAAATGTTTCGGTTTTTTCCAAGAAAAAGTCACTATTCTCAACGGGAATAGGAAATGTGG
Source organism: Tanacetum coccineum (assembly GCA_026074375.1). NCBI lineage: Eukaryota > Viridiplantae > Streptophyta > Magnoliopsida > Asterales > Asteraceae > Tanacetum > Tanacetum coccineum. Next base: position 23,306 of record BQNB010050127.1, on the reverse strand, counting down.
AGAAAAATTTGCTTATATCTTCATAATTGACTTCATTAATTCCTGGTGGAACTGAGTCACTTGCAAGATAACCTTCAATTTCTTCTAGAATGAAATCACCTCCCTCAAATGGAGTAAGGGAGGGTGAAGATTTAGCGATGATTAGTTCAGAAGTTGGAGTGAGATTGCCACTCTCGGAATTGCTAGAAAATCCTAACACTTCTTGAGAATACTCCTCACAAGCTACATCAATGACATCAATTCGGTTAATCGATTCAGCATCATTGTAGGAGTATCGTGAAGTGTTACCAACTTTGAATGTTATGGCTTCATCACTCACTCGGAGAGTTAATTCTTCACCGTAAACATCAATCAAAGCTCGTGCTGTTCTCAAGAAGGGTCTCCCGAGAATTAAGGGAACTCGAGGATCGACAACATAATCAACGACTACAAAGTCGGCTGGAAAATGGAACTTTCCTACTCTCATGAAGACATCTTCGGCAATGCCGGTTGGTCTAGTAGTAGACCGGTCCGCAAGCTTTAGAATCATTTGAGTAGGAGTAAGTTCGGGGAGTGAAAGCTTCTTCCATATGGAGAGAGGCATCAAGTTGATGCTTGCACCAAGATCGGCCAATGCTAAGCATTTAACTATCTCTAGAAAATTACATGGAATGAGAAATTTATCGGAGTCTACCAGTTTTTCGGGCAATTTCTTTAGGATAAATGCTGAGCAATTCTCATTCACCGGAGTATTGGCTACTTCAAATAATTTCTCCTTAATGCTAAGAAGATTCTTGAATGTGGAAGCGAATTTGGGCATGTAGAGTAAAGCATTCGAGAAGCTATGATTGAAGTGTAAGCTTCAAAAGATTTGAAGAAACTTCCTCATTTGATGGTCGTCTCTTTCTCGAAGCTTTTGGTTGTTGAGTCTCGAAGGATAAGGTAATTTCTGTTTAGGCTTAAGAGCAATAACGGGCTCAGAGGTTGGTGCTTGAATTTAGACGTCCGAAGGTTGGACTTTTTCGGTACTTAATTACACCGGATCCTTTGTCACCTCGGGTTCTTTTTCCACCACCTTGGGATAAGAAGAGAAAGGAGGAGGAATCAGAGGTCCATCGTAAGAAACACCACTTCGGGTGGTGATTGCTTTCAAGTCACCTTTTGGGTTAGCAACGGTAGTGCTAGGAAGAGGACCTGAACCCGAACCTGAAGGTTTGTTCATTTGAAAATAATTGCTCAACATATTCTTAAGCTTGTTGTTTTGTTGCAACATCATTGCCTGAAATTCGTTTTTCAACACAGCTTTCATATTAGTGATTTAGTTTTGCATAGCTCGCATGTTTGTTTCATTAACTTTCATGTAATTTGCGAGTTCATTTGACGGAGCAGCTTGAGTTGGTGGAGTCGGAGCTCGGTAAATCGAATTTCTTGGGTTGTAATTATTTCCTCTGTTTTGATTGTTTTGAACTGGTGGAAAACTGGGTGGTCGAACTTGATGAGCTACACTCGGAGGACGGTGTCTAGTATTTCCCTGATTATAGTTTACTGCGGCTGCAGAAACATATGCTTGAATATTATCTTGATATCCTGAAGCATTGCTATTGGTGGCAGGACACTGGTAGTAAGGATGTGGTCCACCACAAGTAACACAACTCTTTTCAACCGCTTTAACAGAAGCTGGAGGAGGAGTTGTGTTTTTAAGAAGCAAAGCCTTAACGGCATCGGTAAGCGCAGCAACATCGAGTGAAAGACCGGAGGTAGAGGTGTTCATACTCACTTTGGCAACAACCGGTCTGTTTCGTGAAGTGCAAACTTTTGACTTATTCTCGATAATGGTTAAATCAACTTTAGGACTTCTTTCCAAAAGGTTACCACCAGCGGCGAAATTCAAAGAATCTTGATCGGTTGGGTTTAAAGAATTGTAGAAAGTGTCAAACGTGAAACCGTGATGTGGGCATGCACGAAGGAGATCCTTGAAATAGTCCCACGTCTCATGAAATGGTTCATCAAAACGGTGTTGAAAGTTTGAAATTTCATTTCGGAGATTTGTTGTTTTTGATGGAGGTCAATTTGCCCACGATAGCTCTTTAGAACTTGATGAGCTGCAACCGGAAGTCAATTTGCCCACGGTAGCTCTTTAGAAAAATTGGCAACCAGGAGCAACACCGGTAGCCCGAGCACCTTATAGATTAGCTCCTTCAGAAATGTAGGAACTATCGAACCAACTACAAGAGCTAGCAGACCGAGGTTTTATCCAACCAAGTACTTCGCCTTGGGGAGCTCCTGTCTTATTTGTTAAAAAGAAAGATGGATCTTTTAGGATGTGTATCGATTACCGGGAGTTGAATAAACTCATTGTAAAGAATCGTTACCCATTACCCAGGATCGATGACTTATTCGACCAACTTCAAGGTTCGAGTGTTTACTCAAAAATCGACTTAAGATCAGGTTATCATCAACTGAGAGAAAGGGATGAAGATATTCCTAAGACTGCTTTCAGAACAAGGTACGGACACTATGAATTTCAAGTAATGCCATTTGGTTTAACTAACGCACCTGCTGTATTCATGGATTTCATGAACCATGTGTGTAAACCATACTTGGATAAATTTGTGATAGTGTTCATTGATGATATTCTCATCTACTCTCGTAACAAAGAAGAACACGCAAATCACCTAAGAATAATCTTGGAATTACTCATAAAAGAGAAATTGTATGCCAAGTTCTCTAAGTGTGATTTCTAGATCAGTATCGTGCAATTTCTTGGGCACTTAATTGATAGTCAAGGACTTCATGTTGACCCTGCCAAGATTAAAGCAGTTAAGAATTGGGCATCTCTAACTACACCCACCGAAGTACACCAATTTTTAGGACTTGTCGGCTACTATCGAAGATTTATCAAAGATTTCTCAAAGATTGCAAAGTCTTTAACTGAATTAACCTAGAAAAACAAGAAGTATATCTGGGGAGAAAACCAAGAGTCAGCTTTCCAACTGCTGAAACAAAATCTTTGTAAAGCTCCAATCTTAGCATTACCAGAAGGAAACGATGACTTTGTCGTTTACTGTAATGCATCTCATCAAGGTCTGGGAGCTTTGTTAATGTAAAGGGAAAAGGTTATTGCATATGCATCCCGACAACTTAAGCCTTACGAAGAAAATTATACCACTCATGATCTCAAATTAGGAGCAGTTGTGTTCGCTCTTAAAATTTGGAGACACTATCTATACAGTACCAAGTGTACGGTGTTCACTGATCATAAAAGTATTCAGCATATCCTTGATCAGAAAGAGTTAAACATGAGACAATGTTGTTGGTTAGAATTGCTTGCAGATTACGATTGTGACATTCGTTACCATCCTGGAAAGGCAAATGTTGTAGCAGATGCCTTGAGCCGAAAGGAACGAATTAAACCACTCCGAGTTAGGTCATTAGTCATGAATATTCACCTACAATTACCATCACAAATCCTCCAAACCCAAAGTGAAGCACTCAAAGAAGAAAACATTAAAGCTGAGAACTTACAAGGAATGGACAAAGCATTTGAAATACATCCTGATGGAACCCGATGTATCAAGAATCGAAGTTGGTTATGTACAAGTGTAAGGTAGACATATAAAATGAATGTCCAAGCCTTCAAGCATATATACAAGTGTACAATGCACAATATTTGAATTATATGTTCCCTCCAAGCCAATGTACAAGTCCTATATAATCAATGTACAAATCAACAATGCATGAATTCAAATAAGCTTATTTTCCACCATTTTCATTCTAGATTTCATACCACCTCTTTAATACAAGGTACAACACTCAATGCACAACTTATAAACCCTAAACCTAAATCCTAAATCGTCCAAAAACCCTAATCGAAAACCCTAAACCCTAAATGAAACCCTAAAACCCTAATTTCATTTTAAACCTAAACCTTAATCCTAAACCTTAAGCTATCCTAAACCCTAACCCTAGCTCGAATTAAAACCAAAAACCCTAACCCAAAACTAAAACCAAACCCGACACCCCTTTATTTCATTTTAACCCATTTCTAAGTCAAGCTAGCATCCTAACACCAGCATGACATCATCACCATGTCACTAGCTACCACACTACCACCTCTTAAGCACCTCCATCACCACCCTTAATCTCCAAGTCTTCTTATCACCTCCTTGTCACCCCTATGATAACCGAACCCCATCCACACCCTTCCACCATTCAAAGCTACACTCCTAGCTCTTAAGATTCATCATACTAACATCCCTTAGTCATCTCCCTATAACACTTGGCCACCACACCAAGAAAACTTAGCCACCAAGGGTTTTCGAACCCTATATATAGCCAAAACCCACATACCCTTTCATTTCAATCCATAATGTTGGATCCCACTCTAGATAGATCTTTACTGCCTGTTAAGGATGGTGATTAACCTATGTAATCACAAGCTAATCACAAGAGAGACTCTTGCTAAGAAAAGCTAATGTCTACGTGGAATATAGACACAGCTAATAAGAAGAACAGGACTAATAAACTAAAAGATCCTTCTCTGGATTTCTATTAATTATATAGATGATATGTGTTTGTTTTTCTGGTGTTGCTTTCACTATGTTCGTGGGTTTCTTATATATTGCTGAAACCCTAACAACTTGTCACATAAAACACGTCAAAGAGATATGCATTATCATTTCCTAAGATAGCTCAAACATATCCTTATCACTAACTAACTATACTACTAACCCAGAGTAACTATAATACTACCAGGACTAACTATTGTTCTACCAGCAGGAAACATATTTGGTCTGCCAGCACTAACTATGAATTTATCCTTACCAGTAGAAACTACATACCTACTAGTAGGAACTTATACTCTACCAGTAGGAACTACATACCTACTAGTAGTAACTAACTATTACAATATTCCTAACAATCCTCCCCTAAACTTGAATTTGACATAGTTAACTTCAAGTTTCTAGATAGATCTTCAGTCTTGAACCTTGAGGATTAAAATATGAACTTTGCAGCAACATCTAATCTGCTTGAGTCTTGACTTGAATACTTGAAAATTCTGCACATATTAGCTGAATGTCTCTAAGAACACCTTCAAGAAACTAATGATGAGGAAAGATGATCAAGGAGCAGAGTTGGTGTCAAGCAGATTAGTCTTCATATGTAACCACCTCAACAACAATGATAATTAGGTACATCAATTCATGGTTACAGACTATTCTCATCACATCCCATGGTGTGTTAACTCCAGGGAGAGGTGAATCTAAGAAAAGTAATGGATTTATAAAGCCTTTACTAAGTAGCCATTAACTCTTGGGCTAGTCAAATTTCCAAACAGTAATCATAGTAAGTTGATAACTATATGACTTTTGGCAAGTCATTACAGCCATAAACAGATTTGAAAGCCTTTACCACATAGCTGTTTGCTTGTGGGCTAGGCAATCCTTGGGACCCAGAAAGGGTTGCTCCCATGGTGGATTGCAAACCATTTCAACTAATTGGTACTTAAAACATTAGCCAGTTGAGTGACCCTATGGTTTTAAGCAAACCATTACAGCTATATCAATTCATTCTAGCCTAAAAGACCTGGGAATTGAAACCATAGTTCAATTAATTCTAGCCTAAGAGGTCTGGTAATTGAGAACCATATGGTGTTGCACCTGGTGAATTGATCACCATTTCATCTCTCAACAAATGAAGCATGGGTGAGTGAAAGACCCTATAGTTTTGAGCAAACTATTAAAGCTATCAACGGATTTAAGAGTCACACCAGAGCCGCACCCTCATGGTGAATCAACTCTTTCTTGTCTGTGAGACATGGTGAGTTGAACACCATTTGTTGTGTGGTGGTTAACCAACACCCAAACCCTGAAAATAGTTTACTTTATAGACCATGTGTGCCTGAAACAAAAACAACTTTGCACACCAAAGACTCAAAACTTATTTGAACAGTTTGCAAAAGCTTGTCAGTTGCCAAAATCCTTTTAACAAAACACTTGTTACTAAAACAAAAAGTGAAAACCATTTAAGACAAACTACACAAAAGAGAGTTATATATCAAAAGACAGTTTGGACACAGCAAAAAGGTAGAATATATACAAGAGAGTTACAGAGTACCAAGATCAAGCAGGAGAAACTTGGGCAGCAGCAAGTTGATTCTTGATGAACCGAATCAATTGCTCAGCAGTAGTCATGTCATTGCCCACAACATCCTTGTCAATCTCCAACTTGTGCTTTAGCATCCTTTCCATGAGCTTCACTGAGAGAGGATAAGATACATCTGCAAACATGTACAACACCTCTCCAGAAACAGTTTCCAAGACATGAACATTGGAAAGAGTATACAGCCTCCAACTTCGAATCTGCCAATGAGATTGATGATTCCAAACCAAAGAACCCTTACCACCTGCTTGAGAATCCATCAACACCTGAAGATCACCCCATAACACCAATCCAGCACCAGCAACAGGATGGTTTTCATAGTACTTGACCACCAATCCATATAACTTCAATAGATCCTGTCTATCCACCATATGAAGGATCTCCCTTAGAGTGGTAAAATGTTTGGTAGACTGATCCATCATATAAAGAGCATTAATTTCTCCCAGAGGAGTAGAGATCACCTCCCAACCAGCAAAAGCAGACCAAAGAATAGGAGCCTCATCTTCAGAGTCCTCATCAGAAACAACCTTGATGAATGTCTCATCATCTACATCTAAATCCAATTCTGTAAGTATAGATTTGGGCTTAGTTATACGACTCCTGCCAAGAGACTTCCTCCTTGTGCCAGAAGATGTGGGTGAAGAAACAACTGGTAGTTGGGGAACATCAGGCACAGATGGAATGGGGGCTTCAGTAGACTTTTGCTTCTTCGAAGTGTCTGGTGCCAGAGCTTCACCAGCTCTTTTTAGAGTCCTTCTGAGTTCATGAGACTTAAGATCTGCCACAGCCATCCTGATCTTCTCAAACTCAGCTATGAGTTGCTCATCAGTCAAGGATTTCACATATTTCATAGACCAGCCAGTAGAGTAAATGGTGGTACTCTGATTCTTGACAAATACTCTCATGTATTCCCTTTGTTGAGCAGGTGTCATTGGTTTATCCCTCTTCTCTTTAGCCGTTTGTTCAGCAAATGCTCTCTTCCTTTGATTGATTAATGCAACCATCCTCTCAGCAAAATTATCATCATTCACATCTGCACCCAGAAGCTCAGAAGAAAGGCCTGCATTGGCATGAACTTGAGCCATGATGTCAATCCAATCTGCATTAGAATAATGCTTTGCAGATGAACGAACCTCTGCTTGTCTGGTCTCCCTCTGAGTTGTATTGTACATCGCTTTGCATCTCGTGTACTTCATGATACTCATCCATATGATCTACAAAGGTATCATGATCTTGTACCTCAAACGGAGTATTCGAGTCATATGATAGCCCGACTTCATCGTAGATTGGATCTTCAGATGAAAGATTTACCATGAGCATGGTCTGTGTGGTGGGAGCCTCATCAACATCAGAGTCGAATGCATCGCATTGATCAGCTTCAAAGACATGGTCCACATTGAGTGCCAAATCATCCACATCGTCATCAAAATTGGTGACCTGTTCTCCTGCAAGAAACAACAACTGCTCTTCATCCAGTACAGCACCATTTTCATGAGCATTCATCAGCAGCATCTGCTTTGGTTGTGGACATTCTCGTGCTATGTGCCCGATTCCTTTGTAGTTGTAGCACATAATGGGTTTAGCTTGACCAGGATTCATGTTCCCAACTCTGTTCTGACCTCCAACATTCCTAGCTACACCATTTCCTCTTGCATTGTTCCTCTGAAATGGTCTTCCTTGATTATTCGCATTGTATCTACCTCGAACATCCTGAACAACAACTCTGTCGTCTTGAACTGTAGCATTGTTCCTTGCGTTTGAGGAAGTTCGGAGTTGATTGTTCGTTTGAGGAAGATGTGCTTTGAATGATTGATTGACACACTTTGAAGCTAAAACTCAGGATTACAAGAGCTTATCCAAATAAGCTCTTAGGGCTTCTTTTAAAACCAACAGTTTTAGTTGGAATACTCTGATTTGATCATTAGACACTAAGTGCCAAGAGGTCGTCAGTAAAGGTTGAATGAACCTTTCCATCATCAATCTGTCTCAATTTGCATGTACCATCATGTTGCATTCCAAGTAGGCATACACTGATCAAAAAGTATGACTCCGTGAATCTTTCAAACCTCTGTTTAGTTTAGACCTTTTCAGTAATGAATCTACTCCATTCAAGTAACATGTTTTATTTTTTTTTATTTTTTTTTTTATTTTTTTTTTTTTAATTTTTTTTTCTGTTTTTTTTTTTTTTTTTTTTTTTTTTTTTTTTTTTTTTTTTTTTTTTGTTTTTTTTTTTTTTTTTTTTTTTTTTTTTTTTTTTTTTTTTTTTTTTTTTTTTTTTTTTTTTTTTTTTTTTTTTTTTTTTTTTTTTTTTTTTTTTTTTTTTTTCTTTGTTTGTGTTTTTTTTTGGTTCCACAAACTTAGAGTTAAGCTGCATTATCTGGACATGGCCTCTACTGATGTTTCTCAATGTCGTTAATATGAGCTTTCGAAAAACCTAACAAGTAAACATGAATGCCTTTCCTTTGATTTGACATAAGCGTTCAAAATCATCATCGTATAATTGTGAATCCCTGTCATTCTTTGTTAACGAATCAGAACCCTTCCCAGAATCATCTTTGACTTGTCCCAAATATTCCTTTGGTGACGTCAGTGTAATGGTTGATGATGTGTTAAGAATGTCTTTTGGTATAAACCATGAAGCAATAATATTCGTAAGCACGAATGTCCCAGCTTTAATTATAACCTTTCTCATTCTTTCTTTTTTTCTTCAACAGCAGAAAGGTCCTGTAAAGGACTCTATCCTAGCAAGCCCACGTTCCTGGTTCTGGAACGCTAGTTGAAAGTTGCAAAAAAAGTGCAAAAAAAAAAACCCCACCAGTTTCGTTCTTCACTTCTTTTCTTCAGCATCTCCAATCAGGGGGTGAGTTTGGTAGGTGGAGAAAACGGTCTCATCCCTTTCCCAATTTGAAAATGGACCCGTTCAATAATCGATTCATAATGTTTCTCTTCACCTCTCTTCTTTCTCGTCTCTTTCTCGCTCTTCCTCGCTCGTTCATAATTTTCCTCCTCAAACGACTTCCCCTTCTCTCCATTAATATTATCTTTTTCTTTTTCTTCCCCAGAAGACAATACAGACGAAATGGAGTGTGCCCAAGATTGGGGTGGTTCAATAAGTCTGTTCTTCAAGCATATTGGGTTGGTGGTTTATTGGTGTAGGGTGGTGGTTTGGTTTGGTGGGGTTGGGGGTGGTTTTGGTTTTTGGTGGGCGTTGGTGGTATAACGTGCCCCAATCTGCCCACCCTCCACGTTCCCCACCCGTCAAAAACAATAAACCAGAATATACTTCTGATCTTCTGGACATAATAAGACAACCAAGTGATGAATTGGTAAATGAAAGCACATAGTAACATCAACACGGGATTATACATGTTCTAAGATTTAAACGATAAGAAGTATACCTGGGATTTTACAAAATCAATAGAAAAAAAAAACCGTACATGATTAATTGTTGTGAATTATGGTTGTTGATTTGTTTGAAATTTAACGCAGTTGGATAATAAAAAAATAAATTTTACCCTATTACCAAAATCTAAATTTGGTGTAAAAATGAGCTAAAAAGGCTAAAGAAAAAATTATATTTTACTTAATTTTTCCCGCCAAAAAGTGTCGCTAAAAAGGTGTCGACCGAAATAATTTTTACCCTATTACCCAAAAATATGAATTTGATGTAAAAATCAGTTAAAAAGGCTATAGAAAAAGATTACAAATTACTTAATTTTTTCGCCAAAAAGTGTCGCTAAAAGGGGTGTCGTCTGGATACTTTTTTTTTTTTTTTTTTTTTAAATCAAACCGCTGCGTATATGTTTCTATCAACCCGCCGCTTTGAAATCAACCAAACCGCCTCCTATTGATTGAGCAAACCGCTTGCCTAAACAAGCAACTCCGCGTATATTTAAATAACCAAACCGCTGCCAAGTTCTGACTAACTCGCCTTTAGCAACTCCCCGTTTAGCAAATCCCTCGCCGTTTAGCAAAACCGCGCATTTAGCAAACCGCCGTTTAGCAAACCGCCGTTTAGCAAACCGCCGTTTAGCAACTCGCTGCCAATAAACTAAGCAACTCGCCGTGAGCAACTCGCTACTATCCTGTGTAAACCGCCGTGAACAAGCAACTCGCCACCAAATTTAACCAACCCGCCGCGAATATAATTATTAAAATTAAGCAACTCGCCTTTGACTTTTGGCAACTATCGCCTTGACTTTTTCCCTAAATTCTCCGGATCTTTGTCCCAACCTAGTCAACTCGCACGTGAAGAACAATAATAAAATAAGCAAAACCTCCACGAAGAACACTTGGACGAAATTAACCAAAATCAAGCCATATTACTTTCCAAGCCACGAAACTAGGTTACAAACATACATAATAATGTGTATATGACGATTAACACACCTTAAACTACGTATTTCTTTGAGAATCCGTCCAATATGAAGCAACCCTCCATTCTTAAGCGATTAACTACTATTATTAAATTGATTAAGCTTGGAAATTTCTTCCTTAAGCTTTTCATTTTCAAACCTAAGGTCTTGACGTATTTTACGTTCTTTATTGACTTCCTTACCCTTTTTTAATCTAGACAATTTATTTTTTAGTTCTAGTATTTCATTTTCTAATTGATTTTTAATTTGTTTTAGTGATTTATTTTTAGCCATGACTTTTATCCCTACTTTTCATAATCTATTTGTAGGATCGTTTAAATCATAACACGGGTGATGATTCGAGTGGTTTAGCTAGTTTCTAGTGAGAGAAACACAAGAGAGAGATTCTAGAGAGAGAGAGTGTATGTGTTTCTATGAAATGAAATAATGACTAGCTTGCCTCTTCCAAAGTTGAAAGAGGCTTATATAGTACTTACAATATACCGGGTATTCGAACTCGACTTAAAACCAAAAAACGTACTATTAACTATTAAACTACGAATTATTATAAATAATAAATATACGGGGTGACCGAGTCTTTTACTCATATCTAACATTTATCTTTTACATTATAAATTGTAACCTCTTGTATCAGTCAATCATCAATCAATGAATGAAATGAATTGAAAGAAGTCTAGTTCCTCTCTAGTTTCTTGGAGTCTTGCCCACTCTAAGGGCCTTATCATTTCACTTCTTAATTCTAGTTCTTGGGAGACTTACGATCTCGAATTGGTATTATAACAATGTTAATCCTCGGAGTCCTCGTTTTCAAATTTCTCTTTCTCTAGAAGCACTCGTAAGTCGATAATACGACATGATATTCATAGCTGTTATAACCTCATGTGTGCCAGTGCCACAATAGATTTTATAGGAAATATAATTAGACATTGATAGTATGATAACTTTATGATCTTGTTTTGTTGCTGACATAGTTGGCCAGATTTCATTAAAACTGACATAAGGGGCAGCTCAAAAACTCGATCATAATTCGCAAATTGTAAAAACTTATAAATCCGCTTCAGAATTTCTAATTATTGATAAATATGTAAGCTAATATGATTTCCTGAAAGAGTTAAATAGCACACGATAGAAATTTAGAACAATCACCATCTAAACACTATTTATGAAAATACTTATTTTTAAACATATTATAACCTTCTTTTAAACATATGCATGCAAAATAAAGGTTATAATTAGATAACGCGTTTAAATGCTAATTTAAAATAAAAATAAAAAGTGCAAGGAGTTGTAAAAAAGTAGGAAAAAACATAGAAAAGAGTAAATGGTTCTTTCAAAATTCTAGTTACATTAAAAAAACTAAAAATTTTGTGGGTAAACGGGTTTTCAGTTTACCTCTTAATACACAAAACCTAACAATGGCGGCGGTATCCCTTTCCTTTAATCCTTAAACCTTTTGATATTCTACCTCTTTTGTGTATGGATTGTTATAACCCCTGTAATTGAGATCATCCTTGTGATTCGATCTCATAACGAGCGTGTTAGGCGATCTTTTACCTTAAGATCATAACGATTAGATTATTTTTGTTAGCCTAATTTTTTTAACCTATTTCATTAGAAACCCTAATTTTATAAAACTTTAGTTTTATCAATAAACTTTATTTTTAAGGAGGTCGTTGTTGTTTCTTATTATGGGCAGTTTCAGAACAAAGGAGGACGATGTGGCTAAGATCTCTACGTCAGTATTTATCACGAATTTCCCAGAGTCGTGGTCAGCGAAGGAATTGTTTCAATCGTGCAAACAGTACGACCATGTTGTGGATACCTTTATTCCTACCAAGAGGTCGAAAAATGGAAGGAGGTTTGGATTTGTTCGCTTCATTAACGTCTTCAATGAAGAGAGATTGGTGAAAAACCTATGTACGGTATGGATTGGTCATTTTAAGTTACACGCAAATATTGCTAGGTTTCATAGACCTCCTTTGAAAGAAAAAATGTTATACCAAAAAAAGATGGTGGAGGTAAGAACAACAATTCATATGTTTTTAAGGATCACAATGGGTTTAATGGAGGGGGTAATTCGTATGTACATGTGGTGAAAGGTCAAACGAAATCCGGAATTAGGGAGAGTGAAGTGCCTCCTGCGTTGGTATTGAACGATGAATGCCTGTTGTCAAAGGACCTGTCTAAATCCTTGCTTGGAAGGGTGAAACAATTCGTTTCATTAGCTAATCTCAGGAAGGCAGTGAGTAATGAAGGATTTGTTGATATAAAAATCCAGTACATGGGAGAGCTATGGGTCTTATTGGAATTTGGTTCAGAGGATTCTATGAAGCTATTCCAAGACAATGTGAGTATTGGGTCATGGTTTTCTCAACTGAAACAAGCCACGATGGAATTTACTAATGAAGGAAGAATTGCTTGGGTGGAGGTTGAAGGTATCCCGTTTAAGTTGTGGACGGATAACACCTTCAAACGAATTGCGACTAAGTGGGGAGAGTTATTAGATATTGACGATCAGGAGGAGATGTGTTTTCATTCGAAGAGATTATGTATCTACACGAAAACAGAAAAGAACATTTTTGAGGAGTTTAAAATTATTTTTCGTGGTAAGACTTCTTGGATTCGTGCCAAAGAAACTCCAGGATGGGTTCCTGACTTCATGGAAGAAAACGATGATGAAGAACAGAGTGATGTTGACTCTAAGGAGGGTGAATTTAAAGTTCATGATACGGGTATTTATGGCGGTGATAGTGATGTAGAGGAGGCCCGGGAAACATTATTTGAGAAGAGTGGAAAGAAAGAAAATAATTTGGATGAGGAACATAAGGATAAGCAGGAAAAGAATTCGGAGGATCCATTTAATATATACAAGTTGCTTAAGAAGAAAAAAGACACCACTGAGAATGAAATTAATTCGGAACAAACTATGAAGTATCCTCCTGGTTTCACACCAAAAGAGGGTTCTGAAGAGATTGGTATGTATGCGGAGGAATCCAAAAGCGTTAACTTTGTCAATTTGAGTGATCATAAGGCGGAAGAGGCAAACAAGGATGGTCATGGTAATTGTGTTAACAAGAATTCAAAGGAAGATGTATCAAGTTCGGTGTGCTCAGGTCATTTCAAAAAATCTGGGGTACCTCGTACAGGTGGATCAATTCTGAATTTGATGGATGAACTGGTGAAAGTAGGACAAGTTATGGGATACAAGATGGACGGGTGTATGTCGAATATGACAGAGATAATTGAATCACAAGGAGTGAAGGAGGTGAATCGATGAATTTTTTGTCCTTGAATATTCAAGGCCTTGCCCAAAAGGCTAAAAAAGATTGGGTAAAGGAGTTATGTGTTAAAAATAAGGTGAATTTTATGGCTCTGCAAGAAACTAAGATGGAAAATATGGAGTTATTTAGCGTAAAGATGTGTTGGGGGAATTTTGCTTTTGATTATGTTCATAGTGATTCTGTCGGCAATTCGGGAGGTATTTTATGTGTGTGGGATCCCAATTCGTTTCGTAAAAGAAATGCCACTGTTAATGACTATTTTGTTATGATTCGGGGTGTGTGGTGTCTAACTGGTAATGACCTTCTCATCATTGCGGTTTACGCCCCTCATGATTGTAGAGACAAACAGATGCTATGGGATTATCTGACTTATGAGATTGGCAAATGGAAAGGGGAGGTGGTTATTATGGGCGATTTCAATGAGGTGCGTTATAAGTCGGACAGATTCGGGTCGGTGTTTAATGTTCAAGGTGCTAATGTGTTCAATTCGTTCATCACAAATGCGGGTTTGGAAGAGGTTCCTTTAGGTGGTAGTGCGTTTACGTGGTGTCATAAATCCGCGTCTAAGATGAGTAAACTAGATAGATTTCTTGTTTCTGAAAACTTAATATACTCATGTCCGAACATTAATGCTATCACGTTGGAGAGATACCTTTCGGATCATAGACCTATATTACTTCGTGAAGCTTCTTTTGATTACGGTCCGACTCCGTTTAGATATTTTCATTACTGGAATGAGATGGAAGGTTTTAATAAAGTAGTGGAAGACGCTTGGAGGGAAGGCCCGTGTGATAAGACTAATGCGATGTTAAATATGATGATGAAGTTGAAGTTCCTTAAAGCGAAGATTCGGGAATGGAATAAATCAAATATGTTAAGTGTGAAAAACGTTAAAGCCAAATACAAAGAGGAGCTAGAGGCTTTGGAGGCGATTATTGATAGAGGTGATGGTAATGAGGAGATTGTTAACAAAAGAACGGAGGTTGTCAATAATATTCAAAAGTTTGACAAAATCCATTCTTCAGAAATGGCTCAAAAAGCAAAGGTTAAATGGTCTATCGAAGGGGACGAAAATACTAGTTTCTTTCATGGCGTGTTGAATAAAAAACGGAGTATTCTTAATATTCGAGGCATTATGGTTGATGGGAATTGGATTGAAAGTCCGAAGGCGGTAAAGGGTGAATTCTTTCAACACTTCAGTAGTAGATTTGATAAGCCCGATGCTAGCCGGGCGACTATTAATATGAGATATCCGAAAACTCTAACTTATGATCAACAGAATGAGTTGGAGAATGAAGTGTCTAATGTGGAGATCAAGAGGGCAGTTTGGGATTGCGGAACCGATAAATCCCCCGGCCCGGATGGATTCACTTTTGGCTTCTATCGTCGATTCTGGAAGATTATTGAAAATGACGTGTATGATGCTGTTAAGTATTTTTTCACATATGGTAATATCCCCAAAGGTTGCAATTCGTCATTCATAGCTTTAATTCCAAAAATTCCAGATGCGAACATGGTAAAAGATTTTAGATCTATTAGTCTTATTGGAAGTTTATATAAAATCATTGCAAAAATATTGGCGAATCGTCTTGTTGGTGTTTTGGGAGATATTGTTAATGAGGTTCAATCAGCCTTCATCACGGAAAGACAGATTTTAGATGGCCCGTTTATTTTTAATGAAATTTTACAATGGAGCAAGACGAAAAAGAAACAATCTTTAATTTCTAAGGTTGATTTTGAGAAAGCATATGATTCGGTTCGATGGGATTTTTTAAATGACATTCTAAAAAAGTTTGGATTTGGCGAAAAATGGTGTAAGTGGATTCAAAGCTGCCTTAGATCTTCGAGAGGTTCGATCCTAATTAATGGTAGTCCAACGGAGGAGTTTCAATTCTACAAAGGCCTCAAACAAGGAGATCCGTTATCTCCATTCTTGTTCATCCTAATCATGGAAAGTTTACATTTATCTTTTCAACGGGTGGTGGACAATGGAATGTTTAATGGTATTAAGCTAAGCTCTTCGTTGAGTATTTCTCACTTGTTTTACGCGGATGATGCGGTTTTCATGGGACAATGGTGTGATGGTAATATTTCTACTTTAATTCATGTTCTTGAATGTTTTTATCGGGCTTCTGGTCTAAGGATTAATATGAGCAAGAGTAAAATTTTGGGTGTTAATGTGGATAGCGACAAGGTTAAAGGTGCTGCGTCGAAGCTTGGATGTCTTATTCTCAAAACTCCATTTACGTATCTTGGATCGAAAGTGGGAGGGTCTATGTCTCGGGTTCATGCTTGGAATGAGGTGATAGATCGGGTGAAGAATCGGCTTTCTAAATGGAAGATGAAAACGTTGTCGATTGGAGGTAGGTTAACGTTACTTAAGTCGGTTTTAGGATCGATACCAATTTTCCACATGTCGATATATAGAGCCCCTTTGAGTGTGTTGCGTACTTTAGAATCTATTCGTAGTAAATTTTTTAAGGGACATGATATTAACAGTAACAAAGCTTCATGGGTTAATTGGAAAAAAGTGTTGGCGTCTAAAGAAAAAGGGGGCCTGGGAGTTTCAAGTTTATTTGCTTTAAATAGAGGTCTAATGTTTAAATGGATATGGAGGTTCTATACGCAAAATACTTTGTTATGGGTGCGGGTCGTTAAGGCGATTCACGGGGACGATGGTAATGTTGGAGGACACGTTAAATCTGGTGCTAAATCCTGCTGGTTGGATATTGTAAGGGAAACTCACGCGTTGAAAACTAAAGGTATCAACTTACTTGATTGTATGCATGTTAAATTGGGGAATGGTGATAAAACTGTTTTTTGGGAGGATATTTGGATTGATGGTAAAACTCTTAAGAATCGGTTCCCGCGCATTTATAGTCTTGAATCTTGCAAATTGATCACGGTGGGTGCGAAACTTGCGCAGCCTAGTTTGGAATATTCTTTTCGAAGAAATCCGAGGGGTGGAGTTGAGCAGGATCAATTCAACGAGTTGTCAGCTTTGGTGCATGATGTTTCTTTAATTCCTATGTCTGACAGATGGAAATGGGACTTGGAGAGCTCGGGAGATTTTTCTGTTGCGTCGGTTAGAAAGATTATTGATGATAAATCGCTTTCGGATGTTGACTCGAAAACTCGGTGGATAAAATATGTGCCGATAAAGGTGAATGTTCATGCTTGGAAGGTTAAGACAGATTCTCTTCCAACGAGGTTTAATGTTTCACGCAGAGGTATTGATATTGATTCCATTATGTGTGCTATTTGTGATAATGGGGTGGAGACGTCTAGACACTTGTTCTTCTATTGTTGCATGGTTAGACAAATTGTTCGCAAGATCACTCGTTGCGAATCATACGAAGATTGGTATAATTGGCTTGTGAACCTGCGGATTTCTTCTATGCATAAACAGATGTTCGAAGGTGTTTTCTATGTCATGTGGTGGCACTTATGGTCGTTTCGTAATAAGCTCATTTTTTATTCTAAACCTCCTTCGCAGGCGTTGTTTTTTGATGATGTAGTTTCTATGTCTTTTCATTGGTGTAGGTATAGATGTAATGCGTCGTTTAGTTGGTACGATTGGGTTAAAAACCCGAATCTTGTCACTGTGTAATTGCTAGCTTCTTGCTAGTTTTGTTTCAATAAAATTGTTGTTCAAAAAAAAATAGAAGTCTTTAAGATGATAAGAACATCACAATTATTTAATCCGTCCTAATGACATCTCTTCGACCCTCTTTCGTAAAATAACATTGTAACCTAGTCATATCTCTTATGTTTATTAGCAAATTGGTTTAGGAGCCAAATAAAACGTTTGTTGGTTCACGACGTACTTCCAAGTATCAGACTCTTATTTTTCTCCGGTGTTCTCCCAATCGCTCAAGTGGTTCATGGAAACTTACAACTTATACCATGATTCAAGTGTACTTGTGGGGCGAGAAAATTTCCAAGTTCATCATGAATAGAAAATGGTAGATTTTGGTGTTCTCGACAAGTAAGTGAACCCCATAGCTAAATTTATTGGCTTCAACAATAAAGATTATCGAGTCCTAATTGGTTTTCTTTTCAGGGGTCATGTTTTTATTATTTGTTTTTATTTATAAACTTACATTCCATGTGAGATATCTTCAAAAATGATACTAGGGTTGTGGAACATAATGTACCTTAGACTGAATAATAACTTATAGACTTTATGTTAAGGTTAGATATCTTGTGTCCTTTCTAATTGTTGGTGATCATGTATTATTCAATGTTGGTTTTGTACTCCTTTGATGAAATGTGATAGAAGTATTTGAAGTATATGAGCTTAACAAGTTCGATCAATTTTCATATTTGATGTTAATTATTGTACATATTTGTGCTGTTTTATACAAATTTCGGTGTTATAAATATAGTTACATATCACCACATTGTATTTTAGTAAATCTTAGCTCTCATAATCATCAGGGGAGCTTGATCATATTTATCAGTGAGAGCCAAAGAATAATTTATTAAATTTAAGAGGGTCAAAACGTAGTTTATGTATAAGATTTAAAGTTTATAACTTAAAGTTTTCATCAATACAAGGGTAGATAGTGTAAACAAGAAAAACTTTAGAGAGTCATAGCGCTTCCTAGTCATCACATAGCTCCGCCATTGCTCATAACATGCATCCCTCGATGATCATCTGATTGCGCAACATCTATACTCAAACTTTGTGTTCGTCTTTGCATGTAATGTGTTGTATACTAGGAGTAAATTTAAACATATGTTAAGGGGTTAAGTGTACGTTGTAATTTAGATTAGGAATAGACTATAAGTATGATTAGTTAAGCTTGCCTTGCAAGGCAAGACTCTCTTAAGTTCGATTATATGAGAAGTTTCCTATTCAAATTAGGAGAGGTTTCTACCCCCTCATCTCTATCTATAGAGATGGGTGTGGGTGGGGTGGGGGGTGCTAGTTATTCATTATTCTTCCTCGTTGTAATAGCTTTATTAGGTTTTTAATAAAGGTTTTATACGAGGGTATAACGTGTGCATATTACTGTCGGTTCTTTGTAATCTCTCGTGTTTGCTACTTGTGCTCGATACAAGTTGCGATCTGGCGTTCTGCGATCAAACTTTGGGTTTTTTGTCGCAATTGTCCAACACAATGTATAGTATCGTGTATGTGTTACCTTATCCACTACTATACTTAGGTGGGGCATAATGGTAGACAGTACTAGACACCACCACACGTGAAGGTGTGGTTTGGCGTGCGAACTACCATGACGGTGGTAAGGATGGCGCGCGAAGGTGATGAAGTTGGGTTGTATTCCTAAAATAGTTGGATTTTGGATCCGTTGCTATTATAGAAGACCTTTATGTTATAGACTTTGTATTTGATTAGTAATTTGTGAAATTTTGCCAACTCATTTTATTAGTTTAGTCTTTCGCTTGCATATGTTTTGGTTTCGTAAGGGAGTGAGGCCACCTTTTTCTTTAATATGTGTGTGGGTTATATTCCTATAAGAACGAATTTTTTTAAAGGATGTGATATGCACATCACAATTAGTATGTGCACACTATTAATATGCATGTGATATTGTATCATATGCATCATTAATGTGATTTTGTGATATGCACATCACTTTGATGATGTGCATATCACCTCTCTATTTTTGATGATTTGATTAGTCAATGACTGTTAGTGCTGAAAGTTGAAGGTAAAGTGATGTGCTAAAAATCTGACTATCACCTCTCTATTTTTTATAATTTGATTAGTCAATGACTGTTAGTGTTGAAAGTTGAAGGTAAAGTGATGTGCTAAAAATCTGACGTGACAATCTTCAATTATTACGTAAAATTAAGTTGAATAAAAAATTCCCATTAATGATATTGATTTTTCTAATGTCTCAACTATTTTGGATTGTTTCAAACATTTGAATGTCTTGTTTTTTATTAAATTAAACTAGTTAAAGTCCAAAAATTAAAAATTAAGGGGATTAGGGAATATAATTGAGACTTGCTACCTGCTTACATGAGACAAAAAATAACTTTATTGCAAAAATAGTTAAATAATACATTTCAAACTTTTTAATCTAGAAGATAGCTCAACTTTTAATTGGAAAATAATTTTTGGTGACGTGTTACAAAGGAATCTTTTTTTGGCATGCTTCATCCAAAAGCATCTCCTTTTTTCTACACCAGCAAAAACTTAAATCCAGTATATATAATTTCAAATTAAGTAATTAAAGATTGAGTAAAATATAATTATATTTTGTAATCTTCCAAAACGTAGTTTATATGGCTTTTGTAATGTAATGGAACTGGTTTTCATGACAAAATTAAAAAATGCAGAGATTATTTTCTATTTTGTAATAAGAATATAGCCTATGTTCTTAAGTATGTTCTTAAGTATCATTAAAAAAAGCGTTAATGGCATGTAATAGTAACGTACTTTCCTATTTGTTTCATTATCAGATATGAAACAAAAAAATACCACAATATCCATCCAACTTTCGAATTTTGTTTATTTATCATACGTTTTAGAGTCATCTCTTGCATCGTTAGTCCTTTTAACTAACAGCCGTTTGTAATTATCTCAAAATTTTGTTTTCTTTTTCTTTTTTTAATTATTTTTAGAATTTTCTTTTTATTTAAAGTTTTTTGGATTTCTATAACGCTTTGTATGGTGTTTTATATCTTTTTATAAATTTAAAAACGACTTTATCCGTTTTTAGATATATTTTTATACATTTTTATACGCTTTCGTATACGTATTTATACACGTTTTTACATTTAAGTTTTATAGTTCTCTTATTAAAAAACGGGATACAATGTATATACTCCAACGTATATATAAACGGATAAAAGGGGGCGTGTATATAAAAGTATACTTAAAAGTGTTTATATAAAGCGTATATTGTGTTTAAAACGTATATAAAAAAGGATAAAAAACATAAAACGTATATAAAAACGTATAAAGTCGTTTTTAAAAACGTATAAAAGAGTATATAAAAACGTTTATAGAAAATCAAAAAACTTTAAATAAAAAGAAAATTTAGTAAATAATTATAAAAAGAAAAAAAACATATTTTTGAGTTAATTGCAAACGGTTGTTAGTCAAAAGGACTAACGGTGCAAGAGATGACTCTAAAACGTAGATAATTAAACAAAAATTAAAAGTTGGATGGGTATTGTGGTATTTTTTTAAGATAATGGAACAAATAAAAAAATATGTTGCTATTACATGTCATGAGATTGGTTCAAATAGAATTGTTTGTCACTAAAAATGTGTCATAAAAATTGGTGTGTCGTTTAGAATGTGTCATTACAAATGCTCTTAAAAATTTAGTGTGTCACTACAAATGTACTAAAATGTTAGTGTGTCAGTACAAATGTGTCAAAAAAACCAGTGTGTCATTACGTATGCAAAAGAAAATTTAGTGTGTCACTACAAATGTACTAATATTTAGTGTGACACTACAAATGTGTCAAAAAAACCAGTGTGTCATTACGTATGCAAAAGAAAATTTAGTGTGTCATAAATAAAAGTATAGAAAAATTAGTGTGTCACTATAATATAACAAGGATGAATTCCTTGTAATTAATAGAAAAAAATCCTTTGAAATGGGTCAAACAACATTTATTCTTCATTAATGAAGAGTTATTTATTAAAACACAATCACTAATGTCATCCATTGATTAATTTTTTGCTAGTTTCATCCAACCATCAAGAATCTTTCTTATCTTTTCTACACTAATATACATTTCACAATAACCACACCCTACATGTCATTAACCCTTAAAAAAACTTTGTTTTCTTTTACATAGAAAACTAACAGTATCGAGTTCAAGAAAGAAGTCAAATTGGGCCAAAAGACGAACATGTGTTGATGTTAAGGGGCACGAAAGGATCAAATGACCCCTAATGGCCTAATTAGGGCATCTACAATGGTGAACCTATTAAAATATTTATAAAAGTGTCACATCATCTAGTGTCATTAATTTATAAAACGTTTCATATTATGAACTTATTCTCACTATGAATAAAGTTTTTTGAGGTTTATGTTTTTAGGAATTCCACAATCACCATTTAAATGTCATTAATTATTTAGCATATAAAAAAATAAAAAATGATGATAAATATTTCTTGGACCTCTTCATAATCCTAGACATTTTCATGCTATCTAAGCATGAAATGGTTTCTCACTATGGAGCAAAAATTCTTAGACTTCTTCAAAAAGTTTTAGACCTATTTATAAACCACTATTGTGGATGCTCTTATATGTATAGGAACTCAAACAAGTCATAATCATGATCAAGGTTATGTTATGAAACTTGTTAATGCACATTAAATTGTCGATTATGTTATGTTGAATCCGAAAATGATTATGTAAGGATGATCATTAGATAGCTTTATTGTAAGGAAGATTAGAGATGTCTCAAGATGGTGAATTCAAACCTCACATTGACAAAAGAATACCATTTTAAAACAGCATCAGGTGCACTAAAGTCATACGGCTCAAATTATAGAAAAAAAGTGTTGTGACATCAGATTTTTTCCCTGTAACTTGAACCAAAAACACTCTCCATTCATCACTCAAGTTATACGACACCTTCTAACTCACACATAATCTAATAAAACACAAATACAACACACACCCCCCCACACACACACACACACACAAAACGTATAATTTAGGTTGGTGGTTACGACGTGATGTCGTATGACGCGACCTACAATGTCGTGTGGCTTTATTTTTCAGCGCCATAGGGCAATATTGCAGCCCTATAGCACCCACACTGTGTGCTCTAAGACCAAGTCTAATGAGAGCATCAAGGACTAGTCCCCGACCTATGTTGCATATGAAGAACTCGTCCCACCCCATTACACATCCCATAAAGTACGTGCTCCGCAAGGACAATTTTGTCGAATCGATTGGATATGCGACCGAGTTGGGAAGGAATGTTTGTGTGTAGGTGTTTTTTTCGTTGCTTTTTTGGGGTATGAATTTTTGTGATGTTGATAAATGTTAAATTGTATATATTAAATGCCCGGGATTTTGCCAATAAAAGCCAGAAAATATGCCAAAAGATAGAAATATGTGTGCTTTTGTGTCTTAACGTGCAGGAAAAGATAATAAAGTCAAAAAGAGCAAAAACAAGCCAAAACCGACAAGAAACGGAAAAGACAAGTACAAGAGAGAGATTTGAGGAAAGTTATCAAAGCCGGATCAGCCCGACAACAAGAGAAGAAAGTCAATGAAGACCCAATAGAAGTCAAAGGATCAATAATGACAAGTTTTCAAGAGTTCAAGGATTTATTTGGAAGTTTCTAAGTTCAAGGGACTAATCTTGCAAAAGAAAAAAGTTGCTTTTAAAGAGGAAAATTAAAGTTATCAACTACAAGGGCCATATATGACAAATCTGAAAGTTGTTTTAACACTACACTTTTCAAAGGCAAACACAAGGGCTACTTTTGCAATTACTCCAAAGTTTCAAAACAAAAGCGGGGCAAAGCTTTCCCCTAACCACTCTCTAACGAATTTTC
>BQNB010050126.1:0-41672 GCA_026074375.1 Tanacetum coccineum | reverse complement strand
TTGTCTCCTGGAGAGGCATCATATCTCCCATAAGTAAGTCGACCCGCTACGAGTCCATATCGACCAGCTGTGATATGCGAGTCCTACCATCCTGAGCATCCTCTAGTGGAGCATATAAGTCCTGTGTATCATGCTCATAGAGCTTAGTAAGCTTTGTAACCCTAGTATTGACCTCGCCTACGGTCATAGGTGCTATCTTAGGAACTACCTCTACCAGATCCACCCAAGTATCCCTAATACCATACCCAACCTCTCTAATCCCTCGTCGTCTCTCTTTAGCATCTATAGTGCTGACAAACCCATAGGTCTACCCTCGACCCTACCGATAGGTCTAGCAGGTAGAACTCTCCCTGACTTCATACCTGAGCCTAGAGCAAACAAAAATTACCTCTTTGAGTTGGCTCAGACTCGGGAATATCATCCCTACGGTCAACAAGTGGTGGTATGTATAGAGATAGTGGTAGTGGTGGTAGTGGAGGTGATGGTAATGCAGCAGTAACCGAATCAACAAGGGCCTGAGTGGAGGCTATCCTGAGTGCCTGGATTTGGGTTGGACACCCAGATGATGGTAGTAATGGTGATGGCACAGGTGGTGGTGATGAATGTGCAGATGGGGCCATGCACCTAGCAAGGCGCTCCCCTGCAGAGGGTGGTGATAGTGAGATAGGTGGTGATGGTGGTGGAGTAGACATGGCTAGAAGTCTCTCAACCTCTGCCTCTGGTGGAAGGGGTATAGAAGCCTGAAACCGGACATTAATCCTAGCTCTAGTGGTAGTAATGTCAGTGGAAGGTGGTGGTATAATAGGCTTTGTTCCCTCAGGTGGGGAAATAAGCTAAACAGTAGGTACAACAACAGCGAAGTCGGCCGGAGCTAAGTGCTCCTCCTCCTCCTCCTCTACATCCTCTTCATCCTCATCCTCATCATCGGTGTCATCCCTGGATGAATCGCCATCAACATCATCTCCATCCTCTCCCCCGTCTATGGGATAGTCAACCGGACCATCCTCGGTCTCATCATCCTCATACTCCTTTGGATCCGACTCAACAACATATCCTGGTGACTCGGTAGTAGGTGAAACAACAGGAGGTAATGGCTGCTCCTCAGCCGGAAACTCATGCTCATCCTCCAATGGTATATACTCAAGGTATATAGGCTCTGGCACATAGTCAGGATCATGTGGTTGTATGAACATAAGCTCACGCTCATCCTCGTCCTGTGGTACTGGTGGTGTATGTGACTTCTTAGGGCCTGGTATGTAATATGGTGATGGTGGGGTTACCGGCTGCATAGGGAGTCTATTGTATCCTAATACGATGACTCGTGGAGAACCTCTATCAAATATCTCCTCATCGACTCCCCAAAATACCCTCCCTGACTCAGAGTCGGTGTAGACGGAAGTGTAGGTAACCGCAGATGATGCAGAAGACATGACTGCTGTAAAAACAAAAATAACTTACATAAGTATTAATTTTAAGACTCTTATAGTAATATACGTAATATAATTTATATACTCGTATATCAATCATGCAAGCACTTAGTAAACTACTAATGCTAAAACAGTGTATGTCATGTAAGCACATATGCTAGATTGCAAACAAGTAATGTATGTGTGTCCCGTGCAATCTGCATTTGTGAATGTAGTGTTTGAAAATGGTTATAGTCCAGACAAAAACTTTTGACCTGGTTCTTTATAACCATGGCTCTGATACCAATCTGTAACACCCCCAAATCTGGGTGGCAGCGGAATATTGAATATCCGAGGGCGTTACTTCATAGATCAATAGCACAAGATATGAGAACGACCACTAAACGTGTCGTTTTAAAAAGATACATTGGATTAACAAAATACTTGTTCATTACATAAGCTCATGGCTTCAAATTGTTTGACAATTTAAATAAAGATTTCGGTTTATAACAAATGTTCCCAAAATGTAATACGCTCCAAATCCTTAGTAACGACTCTCCAAAGAGTAACCCCCAATGTATCTTGGCACCTCGTGCCTTATTGACCTGAGAAAAACATGCTTAAAACGTCAACATAAAGTTGGTGAATTCATAGGTTTATGTAAATCAATTGAAGGACCGCAAGATTTCCAAGTGTATGATTAAGCAATAGATGCAAACATCATAAAAAGTAATTACGTTTTCCTAAGCTCATGACACTAAAGCTCGACATGTATGAATGCAATAAATTGCCAATAATGCCCGTGAATGATGTTCTAACCCGCAACATCCCAAATCCGACATGGTATACGTTTGTTGTCCGGCAAACCGGCACAGTGAGCGCTACTCACCCAAACGGGGATGTCAATCCCAAATAGATCTATTTATAACATTCGCGCTCACAATCTAGTAATTGACAGTTCATGATAATGGGCTCAGTGGGTTATCGCTACTTAGGCAAACACGTAATCATAGTATAAAATGTACACTTGCGTCCAATTTGTAAAACAAAGCATGTTCTCACCCCAAAGATGTAAATCATTTAAATAATTGTAAAACATGGGGCTATGAACTCACCTTAGTAAATAGTCCTCTGAAAATGATAAATATATCCAAGTATGGCGAATGAATCACACCGTCAAATACCTAAGTAAATACGGCCAGTCTTAGTCTACAAGTTTAGGCTAACGACTTAATGCATAAACTACAATAAATTGCTAGTTTATATATACTGTTATCACTTGTGTGGTGGTGCACATGTTTATTGTATTTGTCTTTACTTGTTGGCTTTTGGGAACTTTTGGAGAAGGGTATACATATTTATTAATAAATATACATATTTATTAATTCGTAGTTTAATTTGTATAATATCCGACAAAGATTATAACTTGTCCGATTTGTTAAGTGTTTATTAAAATCACTTTGGTTCATATAATACCCTTAGGTTTTCTATATTTGCATTTTAAACCCCTAGGTTTCCATATTTACACCTTTAGTCCTTTAACTTAAGAAAAATACACTTTGGTCCTTGTACTTTCAAACAGTCCCTCAAGTTTTAGAATTGACAAAAACAGCCCCTAGACTTTATAAAAACAGTTTTTGGTAGTTTTAACCCTCAAGTTTTTAGTTTTACACTTTTAGTCCCCTAACTTGTAAAAGTTGCATTTTTAAGTCCAATTAAGATTTGAAAAGTGGCAAAAGGTTTTATTAGACTCCAATAAGCCATTTAAGCTGTTTCAACTTGTAAATAAGCTCGGTGAGCTTATTTCGAGCTTATTGGGCTTTTTGGACCCGATAGGGTCCATTAAGCATTTTAAAGGCCCAATTAACTTTTCAAGATGATAAAAGCCTTTGATAAGCTCAAATAAGCTGTGTGAAAACTATGGACTATAAAAAGCTCGAATGAGCATATTATGAGTCTAACAAGTGGTAATAAGTTTTATTAAGCTCCAATAAGCCATATAAGCTGTGGCAGCTTATAAATAAGCCCGGATGAGCTTATTTAGGCTTTTTGGACTTTATTAGGCCCGTTAAGGTCCAATAAGCAATTTAAATGTCAAATTTAGTTTTTAAAGGCACATGTGCCCTTATTAAGCTTATTGAAACTGTTCGGCTTAATTATAAGCTCGGATGAGCTTATTTTGAGCTTATTGGGCTCGTTAGTCCAATAACCTTAACCCGTAAGGCTTTTAAATGTCCATTAGGGTTTCATACATGATCCAACTTATTTTTCTTATCTCAATAAGCACTTATGGGTCTGTTTTTATTGCTCGACTTATTTATAAGCCAATAAGCTCGTTAATGGGCTTTTGGGCCCATTAAGAGCTCGATAAGGGTTTCACGTGTTCAAGTTGATCCATTATAGGTCCAATAGCTTTTCTAGGTGTATAAATGACTCAATAAGCTGCATAAGCTGTGGTAGCTTATAAATAAGCTCAGATGAGCTTATATTGAGCTTATTGGACTCGTTAGCCTAAAAATTCTAGCCCGAAGAGTCCAAAAGGTATATACATGATATAGCTTATTTTTCCTAGTCTTATTAAGTACGTAAAATTATAATTAAGCTGTTTGTATTGTATGGCTTATTCAATAAGCTAATAAGCCTCGTTAATGAGCTTTTGAGCCCATTATGAACCCGATAAGGCCCCTTTCGTGTATTACCAAGCCAAACGAGCTCAATAAGTCTTATAACCCTTCAATAAGTTCAAGTGAGCTTATTAATAAGCTGTGGGCCTTAACTAATGGACTGTTAGGCCCATTAACGTCTGTTAATGGACTGTTTGGCCTAACGTGATCCGTTAGTGGTCCGTTAGGCTTATTAGTGGTATTAGGGCTTGTTAAGATTCCTAGCAAACCAAAATAAGCTCGTTTGGCACGCGTATAAGTCGTGTTTGTTCACATGCAATCGTACAACTAGTTAGTATACTTGTTCCCGAGCCAAACCATCACGTTTATACGAAATGTTCACGTGTAGGTTTCATGTATTTAGCGTATACGTGTTACTTTTCATATTGGTTTCCATTCGCGTAACTTAAACGTAAACGTTTAATCCTTAGCTCGATATTAAGCCATGTGTTACACCTTTTAACGTATCCTAGCACCACACAAGTCGTGTATATGTTTTTATATGTACGTGTACCATGCATGGGTTGAACCATGCATGTTCACGCTCACGTTAATCTTGTTAAACACAAGTTATCGTGACCCATATTGCTAGTTAAGAAGAAAACGAACGAGATATGAATGTACACGAGTTAGGACTCGACTTACAATGGTCCTAGCTTCTTGAATGTGTGTCGTGTAGTAAACCCGAATCGTATAACCCAAATCCTAGCTTAACCCGAAACCTTCTTGCTTTCAAACCCTCAAATGTATAATCCCTAGCCTCTTGAATATTAGTGATGTCGAATTTATGTGGATAGTGTCTTGGCTGTGAGGAATTCGAAACCAAGAGAAAGAAAACAAGGGTGGTTTGTTTGAGAGAGTGTTTGTGTGTTTTAAGAGTTGTAAGAAAATGTTAAGTGTCTAATGGGAGTGGGTTTATATAGGCTTAAAAATTAGTTAGCTCACTTAGTCCCTAACCAACCCAAACCGTGCCCTTAATAGGTGGTTTTATGGTTTCTAGTTAATCTCCAATGGTTTTCTCATTACCTCTCTAAGTACACATCTTAATTACCATATCAATGGTACATGATACTCAAGATTTGACAAATCTTATGGGTTGTGTGTGTTCTTTGCTTGCCGCGGGTATCAAGAGGGAAAAAGAGCTCAAATGGTTATTACCCAATGTACATTAGGCTATCTTGGAGACATTAAGGACAAGGTTTAATTAAACCTTGTTGTACATGTACTTAGTTTAGGCAAAAGAAGATTTGTTAGTTGTGTATATGCATGGGACGAGTAGGATTAGAGGGAAAAGGTAGGTTTTTGAAATCTTATTAAGATTATACAAGTACAAGGCTTAATTAAAGGGTATTGTACAATATTGTGTAAGTATCCAATGTTTGATGGTTTTTGTTTACCCCTATTCGGCCACAATGGCTTATTAACATAAGAATTTAATTATTTTTGTGTTTAAGGTTTAAAAGTGGGTATTGGTTTGAGTCTAGGTAAGTCTAGGTATTTCTGGGGTGTGTCTAAATGTATTTTATTGCGAAACGTAAGCCTTTTACGTGACCAATAAAAATAAAATACGCAAAGTCATTAATTATCTTCTTAATAATTGTATAACACTTGATTGATGTAAACCTTAATTTATTTGATGACCGTTTACGTTAAATGATTATTTCTAGTCTACGCGATTTAGCTTAAAAGTTAAATTAAAAGTAAACGCGTATCAGACTAAAATAAATAGTGATGAATAATAGGAGTCGTAAAATAACCTGAAATTGAGAAATGTTACACTTTCGGGGAAAAATGTCCAATTATTAACAAACTGATTATTAGAACATTTGTAATGCTCCCCCTCAATGGTTTAGGGTATATAAGAAAGTGTTGAGTATAAAAATTTGAATTTTTTTGAATTTATTAAGAAATTCTTGAAAAACTTTATACTTGAGCATTTCTTATCATCACCATTAAGTCTACACTACTTATATACATATTCATAAGTTTATAATACACGAAATGACCTTATAGTGACGAACACAATATGACAAAGTCATATTGTTCGTTGAAGTAGCCGGAGGTCAGTTCCGTAGTGTCTCCTACCAACAAACTTTTCAAAGCTCCTCATCATCCTTCTTTCCTTCAGCTGCTTGTCAATAGCCTTGATCATGATATGAGCTCTTTTCTTTTCTAATGAACTCCATCTTCTTTGTGGCAAGTACTCCATTCGGATATTCTTAGTGATGTCATCAAGCGAAGTTCGAAGCCTTGTTAATGTGCCATCGCTGAACTTGTAGAGTTCATCTGAGTGCATCAACCTGTTTCTCCCTTGGTTTTCAACATAAATGAATCCTTGAGGGTCTTGATATGGAGTGTATGGGTCCCTTTTTGACTCCTAGATGAAGATCTTCGACTCTCTTTTGAATAACCATGCTTCTGGTGAACATTCGCAGTGCTATAGCAAAGTCAGAAACATCATTGCTCAAGAGATTGGTAAGCCTATTCTAAACAACAAGGAGGAGCATGTCCTCGATGTCATTGATACGAAGTCGTGGGAAGTCGCCTTCCTTGAATGTGTAAAGGTCGTTATCGGCTCTTCGTACTTCAATCTCTCTGAAATACCCATACCCATGTTTTCGCATTACCTCGACCTCTGTCAGAATGCGTTTGGTAGAGTACACATCATGAGTGGATTTCAAGCCTCGTGCATACCCATAGAAGGTCTTACGTTGATCTCTCAAATAAGAAATACCCCAAAGTGCATGTTTATTATAGGAGACTTTAATAGGACTCCAAATGTTTTAGACTATGTCTTCAATGCCTATAAAATCATACTGAGCGGCCTTTGTCTTCATTATGGAAGTCGTATAGGTCATAGTCGAAATTCATCCTTGCAGATCCTTGAGATCGTTGTTGAAGAAGTAGTCAACCGGTACCATTTGACGATTCCTATTCATGACTAAAGGGAGGGGTTTGGTAAGATCGAATGGATAATCACCACCTTTTGGGTTGTCCCAATCAAGTTTCTCTGATAAAGCTTTGTAACATTCTTCAAACTCATATTCCAACTCAGCAAAATTGGTACGTGTGCCTTTGAGAAGTTTGAATGCTGGCCCTAACAGGGTTTCTTAAGTTAGATTGGTGATCTTTAGGTCGTTCATGATGTATGCAGAGAAGTCTAGGAGTGCTCAACAATTCATCAAAGGTTTTTGATGGTTTATCAACAAAAGATGCAAGGGTTATTAACCAGCTTTGAGTAGGTCCTTGTTGTGGAGTCTTACCAACATTCCAATCAGGATTAGTGGGTTCTTAAGGTCGTTTAGGTTTGGTAAACCAATCACGTTTAGATGCAACCTTTTCTTTGGGTTCTTCATCATCATTACTTAGATTCTCTTCTTGATATTGTGGCATATCAGAATCTGCAACCTCAAACTCTTGTTCCTCTACATGAACATGCTTTCTAGAAGATGTTGATTGAGACTTGGTGCCTTTAGATGAGCCAGACTTTGATTCCTTAATTTTCGGACCTTTTGTTAGTTCTGCATCCTTACTTGTCTTCCTCTTCTTCAACCCTCGATCTCATCCAGCGGAAGGGTCTTCATCTTTATCTTTATCTTTTCAGCTTCTCTTCAACGAATACACTTTACCATAAGTTGAGAAGAGACTCTTGTCGAGATCGTAAGACTTGATCAATCCATCATAGCATTCTCTACCTTTAGTAGCTGTCAGATATGATTGACTTTTATCTATTTTGTCAATAAGAATCTTCTTTAACTCGAATTTTGTAAGTGAAGCAGCAACCTCATATGTTGACTTTGGTTGAGAAGACTCCTTGGCTAGAACCGCATGTTCAAGTGACTCAGTAACCATGCATTTGATCTTCGGAGGAGCAAAGTTAGACACTTCCTTTGGCAGAATTTGAGGAAGTTGAATCTTGACTTGCTCTGTGATCCTAGCAGTGATAGATACAGACATGTAGTTTATGAATTCGTCTATGGTGGCTCCTAGCCTTGAGTCTAGATGTTCATCTATTAGAGCTGTCACTTGAGTGTTGAGAGGATCATCCTTTTTTAGTTCAGTAACTTCTTTTTCCAATGCGGTGACTCTGTTGTTGAATTGGAAGACGGATGCAAAATTTGGAAGTGCAAATGGAGTATTTGTTGCTTCAGTTATTGGTGGTGGTGTTAGTGTTGATTGTTGTGGTGGAGGATTAAATGATGGTAATGATTGTGGGATGACAGTAGAGTATACAGGTGAAGAATCAGTGATAACATAAACATGTACTATAAGGAGTGTGGGTGTTTGATTGCTTGGTACTTCATGATGGACATGAACATCCATTGGAGAAA
This sequence comes from Tanacetum coccineum, assembly GCA_026074375.1. Lineage (NCBI taxonomy): Eukaryota > Viridiplantae > Streptophyta > Magnoliopsida > Asterales > Asteraceae > Tanacetum > Tanacetum coccineum. Next base: position 33,272 of record BQNB010050126.1, on the reverse strand, counting down.
CAACTTCTGCATCTGTATGGGGAATATCTGAAAATTTTAAGAATTTAGATGCCAATTCAGATGATTGAGAAGAGCTAGTAGCTGGAACTTCAGTCTTCTTTGGAACAGTAGAAATTGTCACATGAGCATCTTCTATGACTTGATTGATTGAGATCTCCATATTTTCATTCCCTTGCTGGACGTTAATTATTTCAGCATCTATACCCTCCTTTTGAATAAAACCTTCATTAGTATCAATTGGTTCATTCAGCCTTACATTCACATCATCGTCGAACTAATTGGTAGTATAATCCATTCCTTTATCCTTATCACCTTCAGCTTTATCTTCAACCTTTGATTCATCATTGGTTTCATCTTTATCATCGGTAGAGATGGACGGGGTTTTAACAAACTCGTCATCCTTTTCCTCTTCATCGTTTTCAACCTCTTCTTCCTTCTCCTTTTGATCAGATTCGAAACATGTTTCATTCTCATCAGTTTCATGCTCGGAATCCGACCCTTTTTTCATTATCAGATTGGGTATTGTCATCACCACTGTCACTCTCTTGATCACTGCCTTCACTTATTGAGTCACGATCATTATTGCTATCATTTTCATCATTTCCCCAAGATTCAGCTTCACTTTCAGTTGATTCTTCTTTAGTCACACCGGGAACCCCTGGTTTCGCACCACTTCTTTCATTTGTGAGAGAAGGTTTGATTTTTGCAGCACTTAGAGCAATTTTGGTAACAGTACCAGAACTACTTGGATGAGTCTTGTGAAAGTCCCTCAAACTCTTCTTGCGAACTTTTTCATATTGAGCTTCTTCAGTTAACGCCACTTCAAAGAGCAAATCAATTCCTTTATGTTTATTAACAATCATCTTTTCCTTCTTCTTAGACAAAGACATCACTAGAGTTTCTATAATGACAACACCTGTTGTTGGCGCATTAGTAGACTTCTTGGCAGGTCTCTTAACTCTCTTTGACTTCCTTGCGGGTTCTTCAGGTGAAACTGGGACAGTAGAGAGTTTAGGAGAAGGAGGATTCTTGAACTTTCATGCCTTCTTAGGAGGTGTAACTCCTGTAGCATAGCCAAGGTAAGTCTTGTAAGCTTTGGTTTCCCGCATCTCAGGGCTTGTTATAGATTTAGGAAGCCGAACTCCATAAATTTGAGATTCTTCCTTTGTAGAGACAAATCTCAAAGTGTTTATCAGATAATCATCTCTGGAGGTATGCATGTCAATCTTGTTTCTCTTGGAGACTGTCTTGTCTTTGGTAAGGAAGCGGTGAATGATAACTTTGGTGAATTGAGGGTAGTACATCTTGTCTTGTTTTTGTGACCTTTGTTGTCAATTTGGTAAGTGAAATCTTCCCAAAGTAGTTCAACATAGTCCACATTCTTCTTATGTACATTCCCCAAAGGATCTGTGCTCTAGAAAGACGAAGCTTGTCAAGACCAGTTGTCTTTCCAGATAGACTTTTGTTGATGATAATGGCAAAAATTCTCCAAGGTTGATGCATCTGATCAACAACAACATCGGTGATTGACTTGATTTCCCTAGTATGACCAAGTTCTTTGAAGAAAGACACAATATCTTCATCAATGGGAAGTTCATCAAAGTTTTGACCATGAACTCTAGGGCAGATCTGAAAGATGTCTCTGAAGATTTCCAAATTGAGGTTGAATTTCTTCTTTTTGTCCATTCTGAACCTGTAGGAATTATCATACTTGTGGATCCCAGAATTGGTGCATGTAAACTTCAAGAACATTTGCAGTGGTGAGAAATGCAGAATAGCACAGAGTGAGAGCAAGAGCATCCAGGACAACTTAAAATGTAGGCTCTCTCTATTTTTTTTCCATGATTAAGTCTCCCGTTGCATTTTCTAATCTCAAGCCTTTTCTCCTTGGGGACAAGTTTAAGATTAAGTTTGGTTTGTTGAGCAGTAATGGAAGACATGATTCTACTAAGATTTGTCACAGACAGTTCATATATAAACAAATAAATATCTCACTGAAGGACAATCTAGATCATGAAGAATGATTATAGATACATGACTGATTTTCACTAATGATTAGGCATACAAATCCTAGGCATAGAATTGACACACATGACAATTAACATGAAACTGGGAGACACACGTAATCATTTAACACTAACTATAGGAAATCTATAGAAAGCAAGGCAATCACAAAAGATTTCTAAAGAAAAACTAGACCTAAATCAATCACTAAGTGACAAGTCAAGGAATAATTGTACTTAGATTAGATTATGAGATTTGATTACCAAGATTACATGATTAGATATCCTAGTCAAAACATGCATAATTTGTCTAAGGGTTGTGTATAATTCGCCTACCAAAACAAGTATAGTTCGCCTAAAACAGAATGTATAATTCGCCTATTATAAGGCGTATAGTTCGCCTAATATAAGGCGTATAGTTCGCCTAAATAAAGGCGTATAGTTCACCTATGCCAGGTGTATAATTCGCCTATGCCAGGTGTATAATTCGCCTAACCAACAGCGTATAGTTTGCCTAAGATCCTATGTATAGTTCGCCTAGGTTTTGAACGTATAATTCGCCTAGGTTTAGTACGTATAGTTCTCCTAGGTTATGAGCGTATAGTTCGCCTAGGCATGTGAGTGTGTATAACTCGCCTAGGTATAATTCGCCTAGGCAAAATTTACACCAATATTTTTACACCTTTTCAAGCATCAATAACATTTCAAACATGTTCATTTAGCAACATAGAATCAGATTAACACAAATTCCACATGAATTAACCATAAAAATCTTGACTTTTGCTTTGTTCGACTCATAAGAACACGAACAACCCAAATGATCTAACTTTTGTAGTTAAGACATGTTTAAACTCAGCAAACACTCACAAACACTTAGTTTATCATTCTTAAACACAAACCCATGAACCTTAACAATGTTCTTGACCATTTCCCATTTGTTCAAACTCAAGAATCACTCAAACGCATACATATGTTAATCCCATTTAAAACTGTTATAGGTACTTGTTCTAGACCCCTATAAGACCAAAACCCTCAATCAATTTAAGGTTTCAACCACTTTTCAAGGTGATGAAAGTTAGGTCGATTATTAGGGTTTTTCAAGCATAATTCCACGATTAAGGTCTATTAACAAGAGCTGTGAGTATGAGAATCATATAACAAGTATACCTTATTGAACAAGAAATGGACAAGTTCTTGGGGTCTTAAAAAATAACAATGGTGGAAGAGTTTTTGTTTGAAACGTGAGAGAGAAAAGGGACGGTGAGGGGGGTGTTTATGTTTAAAACTTTTGGTTTTTGGCATAAATGCCCCTAAGGTTTACTAAGACTTCCATTTTTCTAATGAACTTTTCCTAAGGCCTAAAGTAGTTTCCCAATTGGCAATACCAGTCCCTAAGGTTTAGTTATCAAGAATAAGTCTCACATTTTGCATTAACAGCCCTAAAGGATTGAACACATAATAAATAAAGCCCGATTGAGTTAAAATTAATTAACTCCCCTTTAATTATGCACCCGTTACTGTTTAAAACCGTTTCTTTTTATCACAAATTGATTTTTTGAAGAAGATATTTGACATTTTCTCCCCCTCAAACAATGACCCGTTTTCTATTTAAAAACTTGTAGTCGTTGTTTGAGTGGTTAAATGTCTTTGAAAATGATTTCTCTGATATATTTCTGAAGTTGATTATATTATATTTAAAATCAACACCATGAAAAATAAGATTTCTCTTATTTTGATACATAAGCGCACTGACACGTACACTTATGGATAAGGAAAGCACGGGTTGTGTTGCAAAGTAAACACAAGCCTTTGCATGATCATAAAGTAGACCATGCCCGAGAATAAATTCCCGTTGAGAGGTCAAGTTTTCTTTTTTGAAATACTTGCCTTTAAGATGATGACCAAGTTGCTATTAAAAATAATAGCAAGCCATTTTTGGCATGTTTTAAAAGCTTTTGAACTTCTGCTCGAACTTCATTTATAGCCCCGTATCATTATTAAATGACATTTCTAAGGCCGTAAATGTTATCGATTTTCAAAAGACATACAAGGGATACATATTTTTATATTTTTCCGATTTTTTAATTTTTAATTTTCTTTTTGAAATATTTATATGAAAGAAAAAATATTTTTGCGTTTTTATGTTTTCTTATGTACTTATGATACAGGATATATCGCGAGTAACCACCTTTACTCGTCCTCTTCCTATGTCAGACGTTTTAGCATTTCCGAAGACATGCTTCTCATACCTAGCTTCTCGATCAAGAAATTGAATCTTTCTCTTGGCAAGGGTTTGGTAAAGATGTCAGCAAGTTGATATTCCGTCTGAACAAAGTAGAGTTCTACTATTCCATTCTCCACCTGCTCCTTTATAAAATGGTATTGTACATCGATGTGCTTGGCTCTTGAATGTTGAACGTTGTTGCAGCATAGAGCAATCGCACTCTTGTTGTCGCAGTACAGAGGGATCTTATTGAAATGAAAACCATAATCTACTAGTTGTGAACGCATCCATAGGATTTGAGTACAACACCCAGATAAGGCAATATATTCTGCCTCTGTACTCGAGATTGCAGTGCTCTTTTGCTTCTTAGAAGACCAGCTAACAAGTTTATCACCTAAGAATTGAGCACTTCCTGATGTACTGCGTCTAGCGTCCTGATACCCCGCGTGATCTGTATCTGCATATGCTGTTAGAGACATACCGGTATCCTTCGAGTACCAGAGACCCATGTTAATGGTTCCCTTTAGGTATCGAAATATCCGTTTAACTGCATTTAAATGCTTTTCGGTAGGTTTTGCCTGATACCGGGCACATAAGCAGACTGCATAAATAAGGTCTGGTCTATTGGATGTCAGATACATGAGGGATCCAATCATGCTACGGTAAAGTGTAGCATCAACTGGTGTCCCCTATAGATCTTCATCCAGTTTATTCTTTTCCACCATAGGTATGTCTACAGAATCACTAGTTAGCATACCATATTTTTTAATTATTTCAGAAGCATATTTTGACTGGTTTAGGATGATGCCTCTAGGACTTTAAGAAATTTTTAATCCTAAAAATAATGACATTTGCCCCCATCATCGACATCTTGAACTTAGTGGTCATCAGATTAGCAAACTTATTACACATAGCAGTATTAGTGGATGCAAATATTATATCGTCAACATAAATTTGCACCAGTAATAAGTCGTTCCCTTCTTTCTGTGTAAAGAGCGTCTGATCCACTACACCTTTGGAGAAATGCTGTGAAATGAGAAAACTTGACATCATGTCATACCATGCACGTGGTGCACTTTGCTTTTTGAGAACCGAGAGAGCCTTTTAAGCTGTACAACAGCGAAGGGTTTCCTGCATATCAACAAATCCATTGGTTGAAGATCTTAAACTAGACCTCTTATCATTAACTCCTATTAAGAATGCCATTTTGACATCTATTTGGAAAATCATCATATTCTTGTTAGCTGCACCTGCTACAAAGATACGGATGGCCTCTATTCTTGTAACCGGTGCAAATGATTCCTCGAAATCGATACCCTCCTCTTGCCTGAATCCCTGAGCAACTAGTCTTGCCTTATTCTTTAGTACCCCACCAAATTCGTTAGTGTTGACCTTGTAAATCCATTTTAGTTTGATCAACATGACTTTTTCTGGACACGGCACCAATTCCCAAACTTGTAGCCTTTCAAATTCATAAATTTCTTCTTACATTGCATCAATCTATGACGGTTTGGTCATTGGTTGTTTGAAGTTCTTTGGTTCGACTGAAGTTAGGAAGGCATCAAAATAACACCACGTGGCATCAGTTTGTAGTTGCATTCTGGTGGAGACAGAACGAGAAGGATCTCCAATTACATTTGCTATAAGATGATCCTTAGTCTATCTACCAAGTGATTCGAATGAAGTGTGGATTGGTCTCATATTAGATGACGATCCCTGAGAAGTCGAGTCTTCATGAACCGGATCATCATGAAAATATGGTGTTTTAGGTGATTCTTCAAAAACTTAAGAAATAATTAGAGAATGTTCTTGATCTTGTGTTGATGGGATACTTGTTGATGGAGCATCTTGGTCAACTGATGTAGACACAGGTGAATCAGCTAAATCAACAGCTCTTGATGCATCAACGACTGGAACTGGAGAGACAACAATAGTTGGAGGATTGAAGTATTCATCAAACATAGGTTGGAGCAAACGACCCCAATCATTTCTTGGTGGTGGAATACAAGGTTGTTGAGGAATATGGTTTGGAACGAGTCCTGAACTAGATGTTGCAAGAGTCATACATTGAAGACTGGGTCCTGAACCGAGTTGTTCAAAAGCCATTACCGTCATCTCATCAAAATCGACATGGATGGTTTCAATGATTTTTCAGGTACGTCAGTTGTAGATACGGTAAGCTTTCTTCTTGGGTGCATATCCAATAAAGATGCCTATATCAGCTTTAGCTTAAAGTTTGCCCAAATTCTTACTATCATTGTTTGGATAGCAAAGTGCACCAAAGACACGAAGGTAGGATGAATCAGGTTTTCTATCATGTAAGAGATCATAAAGAGTTTTTCCATGGCATCGTCGGATAATGGATCGGTTTTGGGTGTAACATGCGGGAGCAATTGCCTCGGCCCATAGAAATAAAGGAGCTTGTGCGAAGATTAACATTGTATGAGCGACTTCAACAAGCGTACGATTTTGCCTTTCAACAACACCATTTTGTTGTGGAGTTTGCGCAACTGATGTTTCATGAGAGATGCCAACTTGTTCATAGTAGTCTCGCAGGGTTTGATTAACAAACTCAGTTCCATTATCTTTTATGAATGTTCCTGGCCGTTGCATTCAATCTAACTTGTATCATTTTCAGAAACTTGATTATAAAACCAGGAGCTTCATCCTTTAATGCTAAAAACTTCACCCATGTGAACCGAGAGTAATCATCCACAATGACGAGGATGTACTTTTTCCCATTTATACTTTCAATACGCATAGGCCTACAAAGATCTATGTGCAAAAGATATAGTTTTTCCTGATTGGTGTCTTTAGATTTAGGTTTATGTGATTGTTTCTTACTTTTGCCCATAGCACATGCCGAACACAGATGATCTTTTTCAAATTTTAATTTGGGAAGACCTCATACGAGACCATGTTTAGCCAAGTGATTGATAGCACTAAAGTTCAAATGTGACAATCGTCGGTACCATAACCATAATTTAGTTTTTGATGCTTTAGACAAGAGACAAATTGGAGAAGACACAATCATATCTCCTACTGACAAAGTATAAAGGTTGGTTTCTCGAGATCCTGAGAATAAATCAACACCTTCTAGATTACGAACAAATCACGTGTGTTTTCTGAAAGCTACTTCAAGATTTGAGTCGCAAAATTGACCAATAGAGAATAGATTGTGTCCTAGTCCCTCCACATAATAAACCCTTGAAATAGTGATATTCCCTATCTGATAGTCACCATATCCTATAATCTTTGCAATCTGGTCATTACCGAACTTAACAATATCGAGAAACTTGTGAACAAAATTAGTGAGCTGAGAGCGATCTCCAGTCATGTGCTTAGAGCATCAGGAGTCCAAATACCACAAGACGATTTGGACAACCTGAGATCGACAAAAGAAGAAAAAGATGGATCAACCGAAGTATTAGATCCTTGAGATGTACCGGGTTCCGTTTTGTTAGAAATCATAGATTTTGTAATCTTTGGTTTGCTATTAGAACCATTAGTCTTAGGTACCTTAGGTCTCCTAATATAAACCTTAGTTACTATAGATTCTTGTGCAACTACTTTTAGAGGAATGGGTTCCTTAAGAGGCACTTTATTAGTGGCGGTAATCCTAGTTAAAGGGCACACATTTCTAACTAAAGTGAAAGTCTTTCCTGTGGGTCTCCAGACATATCCAATTTTAGTAAACACTTTTCATGTAGGTTTCCATTCTTCTTTCTTTATAGCTTTCTTAACAGACTTAGATTTGGAACTCGCATTCATATCAGAAACAAATTCAAGAAAGCTCAATTCATGTCTAGCATCAAACATAGAACTATTTAACGCACATTATCTTAGAATTTGTATTTAATTTGGAATGTTGTACATTTGTATTACCAGAAGGTTCAACAACATAATTCTTTTTATTCAAACTAGACTTAAAGATCCTAGAGTGGTCTTTTACTTGATTTTTCTTCTGGGTCCTACTTGAAATCTGCTGGGTCTTATCATTCTTTTTATTGTCTGTAGACTTTGACCTGCTAGATTTAGTAGACCGGCTTACTCCTGTAGAAGTGGATACAGAATTGTTAGTGGTCTGTTTGGTCTTTGTGTGGGAAGAGCTTAATTGTTTTTGGTATGTGCTTGATGATATGATAGGTTTAGGAAACCTAACTATTTTCTTTTTGTTGATAGGCATGACAGCTATTAATTTCTCACTAGGTTTGTGAATATCAAGGCAAGTCTCTCTAACATATCCTAGCAACTCTTGAATCAGCTTAACTTACTTACAGGCAGAGTAAGATGCACCATCTAAAGGGTTTAGTGATTTAGATTTGTTCAACTATCTCCCTAAGAATAGAAGCTTGTTCCATAGTATGCTTAAGGTAGTATATGTGAGTTTCCCTATTATTCTTATCCTTAGGAGCCAAAGTTACTGGGTCAAGCTTATACATTCCTGGAGCAATAGTGGTAGCATTTGACGCTTGGGCAGCATTGTCAACTATGTCTTTTCCTTTGAATTTCCTAAGATCATTTTTTAATGTTGTTATGACAAAAACCTTTTCCTGGAGTTGAGCATTTAATCAGTAATTTCAACAAACTTTTGATTTAATTGATTTACCAAAGATTCAGCATGTTCTTTAGCCTGAACACGTGATGGTTTAATTGAATCATAGAGTTGTTTATAAGTCTATTTCAAATGCTCATTCTCAGCAATTAGTTTTATCACCCTATGTTCCAACTCTATGTTGATAGTTTCAATCTCATCTATGTCCTTTTTAACACTGTTTGTGGTGAAAGTTTTATTCAAATGTTTAATGTTTGCCTTTAACTTCTTGATTGTTGTGTCTTTTGCTTGAAGCTCAGCTTTCAAATTGTTTAAATTAAACAATTGATCAAATGAAGGTTCAGTTTGGTTCACAAATGTGTTATTCTTTTGAAAAATTTCTTTATTGAGTTGCATTGCAATTTCAAGAGAAATGCAGTGTTGTTCAAGTTTATAAAATCGTTTCGAAAGTTTATTATACGCATCTTTTTCAACCATGTTGTGTTGTTTGATAAGCTCAGCTTCAAGTTCGAGATACTTGTTGCACATTTCCACATAATTAATAGAATCATTCATAGCAACAGAAGAATTCACATTCACAGACGTATTAATATCCAACGAATAATTCAAAACAATATTCACAATATCTTGAGAAATGATTTGTTCCAAGAGTCGATCGTTTTCAATCAAAAATTGTTTTTTTTGAATTTCAAAGCATTGTTTGTCTACATGATACTGTTGAACAGCAGCTTCCATCTGGTTAAAAACTGTTTGAACTTCCGTTACCTCATTTAAAAGAACTATATCAAAAACATTAAATGTGTCTTTTAAAGTCTTTAAAAATGGAATTATTTCTTTTTGAAAAACAGCTTTAGTGTGTTCAAACCCCCATTCCCCTTTTGTTAAAGCATTGGACGTGATCCGCTTTTGTACCACATTGTCAAATTGGCCAAGATGGTATTTAAGCCTTGTATTAACCAGGCTTACCTTAGGAAGTTCCCGAGGAGCCTCAATTTTGACAGGCGAAGAAGCAGATTGGTCAGTATTAGGGTGTAAAGCTTGTTCATCAGACAGTTCTTATTGTAGGACAAAAAGTTTACCAAAATCTTCAGATAATCGATTTAACTCAACATAATTAATTGGTTTAGTGTTAACTTTCTTCTCTAAGACCATTGGATCACTTTGTTTTAAAAGCATTTTGGATCGACTCTCTTCTTCAAGCATCAAAGTCTCTTCAGAATCAGCAATTGAAATCATATTAGTTTCTTTGACAATAACATTACCGTCATAAAGCACTGGCCTAATCTGCTGAGGTTTCTTAAGATAGAAAGGATTTTGAAAACCAAGAGCTTGTTTCAGGTTGTTATCATAGAAAACTTATGGTTTCGTGAGCAATTGCACAGTTTGCGCGGATTGACCCATTTTACAAACAATGTTGTCCAGTTCTTTAACTTTCTTTTCCAAAGCAATTTCTGTATCAATATTCTTAGCTTCCTTTTCCTTGGATTCGTTTTTGAAAACATTAAATGTTTTTGTTAACAATTCTTTTTCCTTTGATTGTTCAGAAAGAGTTTGTTTAAGATAGTTAATTTATTTTTCAAAATTCGCAAACTGTGCATTTTTCTCCTGAATTATATCATCAATTATTAGCTTTTCTCGAGTACTTAAATCCACATTTTTTCTTTCTTCTAGCAATTTTACCTGTTTTTTGTATCTTTTAAGCTTAACAGATAAGGATTCATTCGCAATTAAATTGTCCTTATTGACCTTGTTACAATTAGTTACTTGATTTGACAATAGATGAATAATGTTGTGTGGGATGAATTGATCCATATTGAGGAGACTGAGATGGTGAAAACTGTTGTTGGAATTGTGGATTGTTGTACGAAGATTGATAAGTGTTAAAAGTAGACAGAGTCTGCTGGTGATTGGCAACTAATGCAAGTGGATCATGATTGCGTTCACGCATAATACGGACTTTATTTGCATGAAGTTCGTGTTGTTGAAGATATGTATGAAGCTGATCAAAGTTGGTAGTATGCAAATCTTTTACAAGCTTGACATCAGTCATAAACTTACTCCATTCAGGTGGAAGACTGTTTAAGAACTTGGTATTGACTTGAAATTGCTCCAATTTCATTTTCTAAATATTCATGTCATTGATCAGCTGAGTAAATCTCAAGTAATACTGATGAAGTGATCCCCCCTTGATGTGAGCAAACTTATCAAATGCATCATACAGTTTACATTCCCTTTCCTGCTTTGTCAATGAGGTACCTTGCATTAGTAGTTGAATTCTTTCCCATAGATCGTTGGCAACTCTGTGATGATTAACAAATGAATAGATATCAGATGGTAGACCTTGAAGAATGATATTAGTTGCCTTGAGATCACAATAAGCTTGAATTTTCTCAGTAGCATACAATTTAACATATTTCTTTGTCCTTGTCACCCTATTTTCTTCAATAGAAGGCCAAATGAGTGGACTGTGTTCGACTGATTCAAGTATCATTCTTCCGTGCTCTCTGTTTTGAATGTATAGTTCCATTCTACTTTTCCAAGAATCATACAGGTCTTTGTCTAATATTGGTGAACGATTATCAGCACCAGAGAGTATCGTGTACTCAGCAAGAGTATTCTTTTGACCAGTTGGAATCATTAAATCCATTTAGATTTTATATGTGATAAGATGAAAGATGATCGTACAGTGATTGGAGGTTGTTGTGTTAAAATGAGATTTGATTAAAGTGATTGAGTCTTTGGAATACATAGGATTTTACAATTGTTGATAAAACCAAGAAAACAAATTTTCACGGGATTTTACAAATCAAAGAACAACCGTATAATTCTCCTAATGAAAGTGTATAATTCTCCCAAGCAAAGCGTATAATTCTCCCAACCAAAGCGTATAAATCTCCCAAGCAAAGTGTATTATTCTCCTAATGGAAAAATGTATAATTCGCCTAGAAAAGTGAGGTATAAATCGCTCAAGAGAAACCACGTATAAATCGCCCAACAAAAAAAACAACGTATAAGTCGCCTGTAGAGAACAACGTATAATTCGCCAAAACCTATACATATAATTCACCCAAGATATACGTATAAATCGCCCACAAGTATACGCATAATTCGCCTAATAGATTTACGTATAAATCGCCCACAAATATACGTATATCTCGCCTAACGTATAATTCGCCTAAACACCTTCGAATCTCAAAACACAAAAATCTTAAAAAGACTCACTTTTGACGTTTTACCTGATTTTTATTGTACTTCTTACCTATCTAAGACTATTAGAACCTTAAAAACACAAACTTTAACGTTTTTGACACGAAAAATTCGAAATCAAGATTCAAGTACAAAAACCATCTTTTTCGAAAAAAATCTTAAAAAGAGCAAGATTTTGAAGTTTTACCAAGGCTTTTCTTGTACAACTAGACTATACTAAGGTAATAGAACAAGAAAGTATCAAACTTTATGGTTGGAAATCTACAAAAGATGAAGATCTTTTGATATGGTTCAAACCAAAAACACGCCTAAAATCACCTAAAAAAACGCACACAAACCCTTCACAAACACCCCATGGCTCTTGATAAAAAATGTAGAATTTCTTAACACACAAAAGGTATGGATTCAATATAAAGTTTAAAGAGAGAAATAGATATGGTTGGATAAATACTTAGAGAGAGAAAGAAAAGAAGAAATGTTAGATTACTATATGAAACAAATGAATAACCAACACCCTTTCCATGGCATGGAAATGGGTTTAAATACTACCTTAGTGGTCGGCCTATAGGCTTAGGTCCATGGGATTTTGCTTATCTAGCCTATTAAGGTTCCAAATATTACTTAACGAGCTATCTAATGAAATAAATAAAAGTGACTGATACTTTCGTATTCCTAACATTTGTAACATATAAAACTGAAAAAATATTATTGATATACACTAAAATGTTAGTTAAAAGATATAAAAAAAACTCATAGTTTATGAAAGAATAAAAAAACTGCAACACAAATGAATACTTTCATTGCTTATTATAATCCCTTTTTTAACATACCATTTATCATGTAAACTCAAAACTTGTAACAGTTATATTAATGATAAATAAGTGATTTAATAGGAAAATTGTGTAACCACCATATCAATATTTGTAACATATAAAACTGAAAAAATGTTATTGATATACATTAAAATGTCAGTTAAAAAATCTTAATATAAAAAAACTCATGGTTTATGAAAGAATAAAAAAGTTAAAACACAAACTAATGCTTTCATTGCTTTTTTTTAATTCCTTTTGTAACATCCCATTTATCATGTAAACTCAAAACTTGTAACGGTCATATTAATGATAAATAAGTGATTTAGTGAGAAAACTGTGTAACCACCATATCAATATTTGTAACATATAAAACTGAAAAAATGTTATTGATATACATTAAAATGTCAGTTAAAAAATCTTAATATAAAAAAACCACTGTGTTCGTTGACCAAATGCAGAAGGCTAAGATTTCAGTGGGCTGTTGAGGGTGATGGAGAACTCTAAATTTTTTCATGGTATTGTTAATCCGTAAGCGCGTTCACAATATCAACAAAGGGCGTTATGGTTGAGAGCCTAATCGTGTTAAAGAAGAATTCGTTCTCCACTTAGCTAATAGTGTGCCAAGAAACGGCGTGAGGTCGATGTCGCTGAATTTCAGGTCCCGTCTCGCCTCCCTGTTTGCTGACCAGATTTCTTGATCTTGAAAAGCCTGGTGTCCTCTTGATGAATAGCGCAAAGCTGTATGGAGTTGTGCGAAACTAAATCGCCTGGGCCGGACGGTATTCACTTTTGAATCTTGTCGCAAATATTGGGACTTACCATTGGGCCAGATATGTGCTTCCGCGGTAGAGTGTTTTTTCAGGCATAACTCTTTTTGCTAAAGGTTAGAATGCTTCTTTAAATCACTTTGATTACCGAAAAGTCAGGATCCCAAGACCTTGATGATTTTCGGCCTATTAGACTTAATATCGGGAGTCTATATAAAATTGTGACAAAAATTCTTGCTATTCGTTTTTACTCGTTATTCTTCGGACATAGTTCAGATGTCAGACCAGCATTTCCTCCCTAACCGTCAGATTCTTGATGGGCCGTCTATTATAAAATGAGTTAACTTTCTTGGTGTAGCCATAAAAAGCAGCAAGCCATGGTTTTTCAAAGTTGATTTTTTCCAAAGCATACGACTCAGTTCGTAGGATTTACCTGGATGAAGATGTTTCTTTTTTCTTTTATGGTTTCGGTGTTAAATGGCGCTCTTGTATAAAAGGAAGTTTAATCTCAGTAATGGCTTCTGTTCTTGTAAATGGAAGTCTACATCAATAATTTTCAATTTCCATTGCGGTCTAAAACAAGGGTATCCTTTGGCTCCTACCTCTTCATTCTGTTATGGAATCGCTCCATTTGTCGGTTTCTAAACTGTCGAGGCTGGTATTACTTCACGGTATTAAAGAATTAGATTCTGCTCTCTTGATTTCTCAAATCGTTTTTATGCGGACGATGCGGTATTTATTGTGAGTGGACGGATAGTAACTTAAGAGTTATATCAAATGCACCATTGTATCTCGTTGGCGTCCGGGGTCGAAGATTAATCTTTTAGAAAGCAACTACGGAGAGTGGGGTGTCTACCGGCAGTTTAGTTTATGAAGCAGCTGCCTCCATTGGTTGTTCGGGATTCCATGAAAACCCCGTGGCAAATACTTAGGGGTTAGTGGTGTGGGAAGGTAATATGATCTAAGATCAATGCTTGGATGATATGTTGGAAGATTTTAAGTCTAGCTTTCGAAGTGAAGATTAATACCCTCTCCATCAGGAGACGTCTAACGTTACTAAAGGCGGTTTAGGCTCTACTCCCATCTAACCCTAGTCTTATACAAGTGCCGCAGATGTGTTACATGAGATGAATCTTTAGGTCGTAATTTTTTTTAATGGTGTCAAGGTTGTCGATAGGAAGATTTCGTGGGTTAGAGTGGAACGAAAAAGTGCTCGCTTCTAAGAAATAAGGATGGAGGTTTAAGGTGTCTCCAATTTTTATGCCCTTAATCGTATGCGCTTCTATTCAGATGGGTGTGGATATTTCTTTCTCATTATTATTTTCGTTGGTGGTTTCGTTTCATTTCAGCCATGCTGGATCTTCTTTTCCCGAAACCTCTATATTTCCATTGTTCGAATTGGTTGTCTATTATTCGGGAAAGTTTCCGCCTAAAAATTCAAGTATAGACTTTCTAGCTACTGTAAGCCTCGTGTTGGTTCAGGTAATCAAACCATCGCTTCGGGAAGATCTTTGGTTAGGTGAGGTTCTTTCCATGGCTTTTCCTAGGTTGTCACGCCCTGGAGAATAACAAAGAATGTTCAGTTGCGGTTAAAAAATGCGAAGGCGAGGATCGATAGACTCTTTTGCGTCGCCATGTCAGGGAGTTGTGGAAACTCATGCAGCTCGAAAACATTCAAGGATTTGGTTAGGTCGAAGGTGCTCTCTAATGTAGATAATAGATGGGCTTGGGGACTTGCATGGAGTTAGGGACTCTTGTTTAAAGAAGCCGTGACCTGTGGACGAGGTTCTCTCTACTTCCAAAAGAGATGTTGGCTACTAGACGATTAAGACTATTCCTAGTTAAGGTGTAATGTTTTCGAGTGGAAAACTCCACCTTGATCGCCTCCCTACAGGGATCTATCCTTCCTCAAACGTGTAATTCAGGTGCAATCTTTCTTTATGGTCCGATATGTAATTGTCTTGCAGGAAGATACATCCCTTCTTTTCTTCTTATTTTCCTTTGACGTGACTTTATCTATTTCTCTCTCGACTTATATGGTCAATGGTGAGAACGTTTCTTCCTTGGAGCCCTGTTGATATCTTTATTCGGCTGGTTTTGGAGTGGTTTAATCCTATTCGATGGGCTCCATGCTTTAAAGGGAATTCCCGGGGGGGGGGGGCCTAGAAAGGCGTTTTTTTATGTGTCTTGGTGGTGCTTGTGGAATTTCCGTAACCAGCTTCTTTTTGCTTTCAAGAAACCGCGCAAAGAGACTTTGTTCGATGATGTTGTTTCTCGTTCTTTCATTTGGAGTAATTCTAGATGTAATCTAAAGTTTACTTAGGATTGTTGGCTTCAACATCCTTATTTGATTGCTTTGTAATTGTTCTAGCTCCTTGCTAGCTTTCTAATAAAAGTTGCCGTTCAAAAAAAAAGATTATTTGGATATGAAATACTTTGCATTGTTATTGCTTAAAGTTATTTTATTTTAAACTATCATTCATTTGTACAATTATTGTTAAAAAAAGTTTAACCGAATAACATTTGCTCGCCGCAAAATATAGTCACAGGGTACCCGTCGCCGCGTTGCGCGGGTACCTTACTAGTAAATTAACATCAATTCTTCATTATTTATAAAGTTTTTCTCATAAATTTTCAAAAAAATCGTGTGTACATGAAAACACCCATAAGATGTTCGATGAAATAACACAATGATTTTTTTGTGATTTTAGAATTTAAATGTGTTAATTATAATATAAATGTTTTAGTGATTTATAAAAGCTTCAATAATTCCCCAAAAAAATCAAAATTGTGATGAGTAAAACTTCAAATCTGCAATACACGTTCATCAGTTTATTAGTTTTTTTATGAATAACATCACAATGGTCATAAATTTTTTTATTGATAAACAACATCACAATGTTCATCAATTTTATTTTTGAAGAAATCTTTTTGTTATTACAATGTTTATCAGTTAAAAAAATCACATTATTCATCGGTTTTCTAGAAAAAAATTGTTTATCACTTAAGAGGCTCGGTATGGTGGTGCCATGGCTTCGTGCCATGGAACAACCCACTATATGGAGCTGCATACCATACCGTGGCTGGGCTCTTCGTCTCTAGCGCCGTAGATAACAACCCAAGCGGTGGCCACTTTTTATTTATTTTTTCTTTGTGTTATATTTGTATATTAAGAGCAGTTTGGTATATGGGGTTGGATTCAAACAATGAAATGAAACTTTGGAAAATATTGTTTGATAGAAACAAATGAGAATGAAACAATCAAATGACACCAATGACCCCATTCCTTATTAGCATGCTCGGTTTCAAAAATTAAAAGGGTGGGCCTTTGACTTTTTTCGGACACCGCCATATTTTATTTGCTCCTTTCTTTTTTAACTATACATTTTAAACACTTTTTGTACTGGTCATGATTTTTAATATTTTTTTCATTTTAATTTTTGTTTTTACCGTTAATTTCTAAATTACTTTTTATTTAAAAATCACTATTCACATTTTTTTTCATTTTGAATCAAACTTTCAAAACAAATAACATTTTAATCAATCATATACTTCTCTCTTCTACTTTTCATTCAGACCTATACAAAATCCAAGTTCGGTTTCATTCCCGTCAACAAACCAAACGCACCCTTAGTGGGATATGTGAGCACCTATGGCACCACTTTTGTATGAGGGAGTGAGGTTTTAGTATTGTAATGGATTGTGGTGTTATACGAAAAAGTGATGAGGTGACATCACTTGTGCCCATGGCACCACATCTATCGCACCACAGTACCAAATACTCTAAAAGTATAAATATAAAAAAACAAAATATAACTAACAAAACTAAAAAGAAAACACTTATCACCTTTACTTTTTTAACTTTAAAATATTTGAAGACTTTACATAGAATCACAATCCATGAGAAAATTGTATAAATCGGTAAAGCTATAGTTGAATGCATTGGACAACAATTGATTTTTAGAAAGAAAAACAAAAGTCTTATCGCATTAAATTGAGAAATACTATAGCCACAAAAAATTTACAAAAAATAATCCACACACATATGTATCATATAAATATGGTGGATGATGTTAAAATATAAAGATTAATCTAGTTTTAACCTCAGGGACTAACTTTGTCACTTATTCTTTACAGTTGCAGTCCAATAGTGTTTCACTTGAAGTCCTTGCTCTTTATGTAAAAAAGTTCAAAGACTTGCACCTAAGAAGAAATGGGAAAACACGGAGGGACTGGAGTTGCAATTATCTCAAGGACCAAAGTGTGCAATATCTCAAGAGTTAGAATCTGGTGTATATAAGCTAAAATTTTGGCTTATTCTCTCACTTGATATATGATATTTCTCTCTCAATAATCATCTCTCTCACTCTCTCAAATATGAAACCCTAACTGATCATCTTGATTAATTTATTCTCTTGTTATGAATTTGGTTGTAATAAAACTAATATCAATTAGATATCAGGAGTACACCAGATTAGTTATGGTACTCTATGGTTGATTTCCTATTATTAGTTAAGATATGTGGTTTGTTGTTGTAATTATGGTTAAGATATGTGGTTGTTCTTTGTTTATTGAGATCAATAAAGGTTTTCTAAGTATCAAATTGTATTTTTCTACATGGTATCAACCGAAATGAATCACGAAGTACTCAAGACTAGAGAAGCTTGAAAGGAGTAGGACCAAAGTCGGATTTAGAGACATGAAGAAGGCCAACTTAGGTCCGAGGAAACCCCAAATTTCAAGAGATACATTGTTGATATCGTCTTCCTGATCTATGTTCTCTTTACTGATTGGATGTTGAATTTCATTGCTTGCCAATTTGTTTATTGTTCCTTTTAAGTCATTTAAGTCGTTAAAATAGGCTAAAAAAATTTGTCTCCGGAATCCTCTACCTTTTCCATACCATTGACATCTATGTTGTTGGAGGAATCAAGTGTCTCATTAACAAAATTTATGTTCCATGTTCCTAACTCATGCATATGAACATCATAATCCACCCCGTGTACTTTAACTAACACTCTTTCTGAAACAAAATTATGCGACTTAGTAGAAATACAAATCCTACCTGAACTCATTTCCGTCGATTCCTTAGCTTCTAAAAACATGAATTTTGCAAACATATCTGCTACTTTCTTGTGTACATTTGATCGCCAAGCACCTAAAGGAAGACCACGAATCTCAATCCAGATCATACGTTCATTAACTTTAAAGGAAGGTGTAGCAATTTTGATGCAAGAATAAATACTCTTTAAGGAAGCATTAGTTTGGAAGTTATCTACTAATGAACTCGAAGGAAATTAAATCCATATCCAAAGGCCCCCAATATGATCAACTTTCAATTTCATCAAACCTTCATTCATACAGATCACATACATATTACTCATTGAATTCACGTCCTTTAGCTTCACCAATAACATCGTAGATGGGTCTTCAACGTTAATGAGGTCTTGATCATCGAGGACTAAAGCTCGGATATTAGCATTTGTTGAAGAGGTATCCACAATAGGTTTTGCAATACCATTTGTTACAAAAGCAAACGAAGGAAGATCAGGGAACTTGTCTTTGTTCTTAAGAGGGGTGTGATTAGGGTAACTACTAGGATTAGGTTTAGGGTTTTTATCTTTCTTCGGGATGTTGTGGTTGAATTGGGATCCATTAGTAGAGGTTCTTTGAGAACGAGAAACTAATATATATATATATATATATATATATATATATATGTTAGGATCAATGAAAGTTTTTTAGCATAAGTAAGGATAAGAGGTAACTATAAATCGCATTATCAGAGATGGATCCGACTTAAATTAGGATGCATCTCTTTAATCTTTGATCGCATTATAATGCATCATATGTGTTTTTTAACTTTTAATTAGATGGCATTTATGTATATTGAGATGCATTTATGGATTTCTCTTGTTTTTTTTTCATCTACATGTGCAAAATCATGATATCAATTTTGCACCATCTACACATTAAATAACTTTTAAAAACCTTAAAATGGTGCATCTAAAATGAATAGAAATGCATTCTTAATGTAAGGTCGTTGCATCTCAAAATGTGTAATTTTAGTCACTTTCCCTCTTTTATTTTAATTTTTCTTCTCACTCTGGATCCTTACCTATGATATATATATAAATGATAGCTATAAATGATAGCTACCAATCAAAATATTTAACAATTCAGTCACATTTTTAATTTCTAAGAAACGAATGAAACTGAAACGTTTACCTTCTTTTGATAATTTGTTTCCGATGAAAGTATCGACCAATCGTCCGTGAGATGCACAGATATTCCACAGGCCTTTTGCATCTATCGAGTTAGGTATATTAGATACGTAAAAGAATGTCGCTAGTTTTTTCACCTCTTTATGAAACGGATAATCGATTTGTTTTTCCATAGTTTTCTTGTTGTTACGGAATATCCATGTCTATCTGCTTGAATCAGTGATGTTTTTAGGTTTAACCATCATTGAATCAGATCCAAAAAAGAATATTTAATTAAATCAATCTAAATCCCTTTGTAGGTATTATGGTAGATCGTCACATGAAGGAGCCAAAATGAATCTTTTGGTTAATTTTTTCTTGCCGATGGACTTAGTTTTTGGGAAACCGTCGAAGGGGTTTAGGGGATGGAGTCCCTTTATAAATCTTATTAAGAATTATACCTCATTGTTTGCGGAATAACAATAGGGATTGAATGACAATGTAAAGTGTAATTGATTTCATCTCTAATAACTTTTGCAAACCAAAGTATTGCAAGAATTAACAACTATGCTAACCAAATGAATCTTGCTTCAGGGACTTAGTTGATTTGGAGGAGTAGGGAGTTTGCGAATGATAAACATTAAGTGCATAAACGTGAAACCCTACTCCTTTACAATGACCTTTATTTATCGTGCTAAGGTATGGTAAGAACCTATGTGGGTGATAAGTGAGTGTCCCCAAGTTGATTGGACAAGTACATTTGTACACTTGTCTCTATTACAAATTCTAATCTAGGTAAGGGGACAACACACTTTCTAAGGTCATTGATGACACAGACCTTGTTCTTATACCCATTTCAGTATAGTTTGACTTAAGGGGATAAGTGCGTGAGCTTATCCCTTCAAACTTATATTGCCTAATCTTTAGTCTTCTAAGTCATCAAGGTCTTCATTATATCTGAAGAGATCGTATGAGGTTTAGTGAGCTTATTGCCACATCTTACTGAACCCATCACTTTCTTCTTTGGTTTAGTGACTTCATCTACTGAGTACCGCCTCACTAAATGGTTGAGTCTTTCTTCTTAGACTCAGGTTGAACACTTGAAGGTAACTCATTGAATGATTGTTCATTTAGTAACCTGAGTAATGTTTAAGGATATCTAACATTTAGGAAATTTTCTATTCAAATCCTTAGTGAAAGATCATTGGGCACTGAATTATCCTAACAATATCGCTATATAATTATCCTTTTTTGTAATTTGGGTCGTAGATCTTTATATTTAGTACATACATATGCTTGCATACCCTTTATGTTTTTATGTCATGATGTGTTTATTCATATGCATGCTTGTATGTTCTTAGCAATATTAACTCTTACTTTATGTTTTTATGTCTTCGTGTGTTTATTTAATGGTTGAGTCTTTCTTCTTAGACTTAGGTTGAACACTTGAGGGTACACACGACTACACATAAATTCTATATTTTAATATGCACACACTTATGTGAGGTCTTTCTAGAAGCAATCTATTTATGCTCGAGCAATGATGTGACTGTCTATATCTAACTTTCTATATCTTGTTCTGACGTGATTGAGCATTTTGAAAGTCCCAATTTGCACGTCTAGAATATAACGCTTATCAACGTAAATAACACAAGTAATAACTTTTCAATCGTGTAATGCTTTATTGATAAGAATCAAAGTATTACAATGTGCTATGGATCACACAAGTTGAATGACAATGTAAGATTACCCTTTGAACAAGTAAACTTGATAATGAAACAAGTTTACAAGAGAACTTATTCAGATCCGCTGATTGAGATTGCTGACTGATAGTTAAGTTCGACAAAGGAGTAAATGACTATAATAACAACAAAAATAAAAGCGATAGCATTTACTCCTTACAACATTCTCTATTTATACTAATACGAGGTTGCGTCCTTAGTGGGGGTAGTTGCAACGTGTCAAGAATCTAGTGGAGGACGTACGAGGTATTTAATGCACGTCTATTCTTGAAAACTACCCAACCATACTTTAGTGAACAGTTCTGCCAAGTGTTCACTACTTTTACCAACTTCATACTTGGTACAGGCTTTAACTCAAATAACCTTTTGTCCCGTCATAACAAGTTATTAGAGTTTCCCGCTTAACCTTCAGAGAGCACCTTAAGCTCAGCTTGTTCTTCTTCAAAGGGTAACAGAATAGTCAGAGTATTGCCACCTCTGACTCTCCTTAGAACCACAACATATTCCTTCTACATACCAACTGATATCCATCCTAGCTGACGAGTATGTCTTCAAGTGATCTTCGACTTCCTTGACGATTTCTTTGACTTGAATACGTCTGAGGTTGCTCGCTGAGGCTTTGCACTCAACAAGTCCTTCAATACCCGATGATGTCTATCAGCGGGTCTTTCATTACTTAGCCTAATTTCTGCTTAAATCTAGGCACTAATCATTGGGCTCTAAATTAGCCTAACAATCTCCCCTTATTTGAATATAAATTAAGCTAAGTAAAAAATTATAGTAAGTGAGACACAACTTCTTTTTACAAATAATTTAACATAGGAACTAACAAAATAACTTCATTGATTCATTACATATTTTGGTCCAAGCTATCTAAGTTATCTTTTACAATCTTCCTAGCCTGATTAACATCAACCCTGGCCTCTACTGTCAGCTCCAATTTCTTGAACATTTCTTCTGCCTCTAGAGTACCCCTCTGAATGGCAGTTTGAAGTCTAATCAGCTGAGCAGTAGTGGCTAGATGGAATTATTATTCTCTCTGAAACACTAAGTTAAAATTACCGTTGTAGAAGAAAATCCCTGATTCAGGTTCCATGATGACTCTATCTCTTGATCCTTCAATGCCCGGGGGAGGAATTAAATTCCTCTGCATCCCATCAACCACTATATTATCTTTCACAAACACTTCTTGTAGGAATTATGAGATTCTTTTTCTTATTCAGTCATCCACTGAGATTCTAAAGGTTGATAGTTCATGTGGGGGTGGAATGCTTAGCTTCTTTGCTTGAGTTAGGACCCACTCAAATTTGGCTCTAAGGCTTTTAAGTAGTAAGTCAATTGACTTGCCTTTCGACTTTGATGCCAGAGCATGTACTTCCAGCCATTCACTAAACCTTAGTGTCTTTAATATGAATTTCTCATATACAGTGAGGTTCAGTGGGTCGTTGCCTCTGGTAATCCTCATAGAAGCTTCCTTGGAAGAGTTTACTTTGTAGCTGATCTTTGCGATTGGCAGTTGATCAGCCCTATGAGTGATCTGATGATTGTATTCATCAAACATCTTTTTCCTTTTAGCCTCATGCTCAGCCATCTTCTGATTCTGGGCCCTGATTTGTAGCATCTCGTATTTTACGGTCAATATTTTAACCGAGCTCTAATCCTATTCCTAATTTTTATGGAATCTATTATTTTTGTTTTTAGCCATTTTAACGAAAAATCGTCATTTTAACTATTTACAAGTTATGCTTTGAATAATTATCCGTAAAGCGTTTTAAGAAATTTAAAGTTTCATATTTTCACATCGGAAGTTAATTTATTGTTATTTTAATATTTTTTTGACTTTTTCCGCGTTTTAGCCGAAATCGTGTCAAATATAGTACTTTAACACTTTTTAATATTTTAACTATGTGTTTTAAATCAAAATAATGTATCATAAATGTTTATAAAAAAATTTAATTAATAAAATAATAATAATAATAATAAAATTTTTTATAAGGGTTGCTTGTAAGATAAATCATCATCTGAATCTATACTCCATTGAGACTGTTCCTTCTGACTTTTTTTTTGTTTTTCCCTTTGGGTTATGAACAACCAGAGCTTTTTCTTCATTGGTACAACTTGAGCTCATGGTTTACTCCCTCTGAACAATGATCAAGCAGTGTTGGCCCCTGAGATTTTCTACCCTTAGTTTGTTCAGGGTGGTTGGCATCTTTTCTTCAGATGGTTGTTTTCCACATTTCTCCCCCTCAGTATTTGCCTTTTTAAAGACTTCTACTACCTCTAGGAGAAACCATTATGTCCTTAAAACATAAACATGAGATCTTGGAACGGTTGGGGAGTTGGTAAGCATAGTGGATGTACATGTCAAGATAGTTTGTGCGAAAGTCTTTTATCCCTGAGCGCGGGACTCTCGCCTGACTAGATTTTCTCATTTTGTTGTAAAGGAATTTGCTCAGCTCCTTCTGAAGTAAAACAAATCTATGGCTCTCCAGTTTGTTGAAGGCATTAAACTCTTTGTACATTGGCTTTAGAAGAATGTTAGGTAACTAATTCTGCAAGTTCTTCTGAACTTGTGCCTCAACCTGAGGTAACTCCTCTGCAATGAATTCCAAAACAGAACTTTTGATAGAGTCATTAATCAATTGAGGAAGAGTATCTTTTAGAGCATCAAAGAGTAGACTAGGCAGTTGTTCTTTCAGTGTATCAGCAACTATTGCAGGGACAGAGGATTTCATAGCCTCAACTACCTTCTCTGATATGCTGCTCTCTAACTGATCAATCTTTGTATTAAGTAAGCTCAGCTCTGCATGAAGATGACCAAGGGGGTCTGACTGAGCTGACTTATCAGCGGAAGCATGTAAGGTATCAGTACCTTCTTCAGAGACATGATCAGCAGAGTCTTATGTCTAGAAACCAGAATAGTGTCCAGATTCATCAGACATGAACCTATAGGCCAAAAGAGATGCATTAAGAGGTATTTATCTTCTCAGGTCTGTTCTCTTGATCATATGAAGAGTTCTGATGGATGAATAGTGAACCAGAGATAGTAGTAGCTTGATAGGACTTAATGATCTTGATCTTTGATTCAGTGTCATAAGGAGACTCAGCATTTTCTTGAGCACCCTAAGCCTTTGAATCAACTTCATCCATTATCTGCTCAAAGGTGACCTCCTCCATAGCTACAAACCTAGTATCCTTCACTTCCTCCTCAACATTTTTGTCTAGTACCTGCATAAACTTGTTAGATAAACATTGTGAATTTGTAATGAGGTTGAGGATCGCCATTCGTTTTGCCTAGAAGCTGGTGTGATTATCTAGTCCGTTAAAAATGTTTAAACTTTTAGCGACTCTTTTCATTTGTGAATTTGTAATATGTGGAAAGGATCCGCAGTCGCTGCCCCTAAGAAGACTGGGGTGTGTTTATCCAGTTCCCCTTAATGTCCTAGACTTTTTGGGACTCTTTTTCATTTTGTGTTTGTAATTAGGAATGGATGCCATTCGCTGGAAGATTGGGTGTGATTATCCAGTCCCCTTAAAAGTCTAAGACTTTGGGAGTCTTTTCATTGGTTAAGGGGACTTCTGAGTCTGAGTGAGTACAGTTCATACAGAGGTCAACTTTCATGTACAGATGGGTTAATCCAACAAAGTCTAGAGTTTTCAGAGTCAACTATCAGAATTTTAGCCTTTCAGTATTAATCCTAGTCGCAGAACACTGAATGTGTACAGAAGATATTAGAATGTAAGTGCTGACTCTGACTCTCTATTGGGTCGAGGGTAGCCCTTAACTTCACCATTATCTCCTAGAAAAGTTTGAGAGTGGTTGCTTGCAGTGCCCCTTATATTTAAAAATCTATTACCTTTTCGGTTTCAATGGCTGAAGGCTGGTTTCCTTGCTCATCTGCCAACTCGAAGGCTACTAGACTCTTGGTGACGTCAGCGGTGGCCACAGTGACATCAGCGGTGGCCACTGTGACTTTAGCGTGCTGAGTCTCAGCGAATTGTTTCTTTGGAAGGATGACCCTGACCTTATATGGAGACTTTTTCTTCTTGAAGAAGGTGGGCGTAGGGTTTCTATTCTTCTTTGACTTAAGGTCAATTGGTGCTTTGGAATGAGTGACAGGCTGCATAGAGGCCCTAGACAAGGACTTATTAGCTATGTCATCAACATTCACCTCATTTAGAAGGAGGGATCAATACTGTTCAGGCTATTCAAAAAGTATAGCTACTTTTTTAAACATGGTGTGAAGTTAAAGGAGCTATAGATGCTAATGGTTTTTGAAAGAAGCGCTGTATGGTGTGGGGGTTTTATAAGAGTGAGATCATTGCTGACATAATCTTATCTAAGCAATTTTTCAAAAACCAAGGATAAAAACCTTGTACATAAAATATTCAGTTCCCTGTTCTTCTTCCCATTTTAAAGCTTATAAACCAAGTCTGAGAAAATAATTCCCCTAATGTCAATCTCCAATCCCCAGATAAGACAATATGCAATTGTCTGCTGATTAAGGTTTATTTGGTCATGTGATCCTTGCATCCCCTCAAACACATTCTTGACAAATATATTGCATGAAGTTCCAATAGGGTGCGGTAAATTACTTTATTTAAGGGAGATGAATTAACAAGGACAGTGGATGAAAGGGTTGTTTTTTTAAACTTTTTTTTTCTTTGTCCTTTGTATTTAAACCCAAGTCGCCATCCCAGCACTTACGGTTCTCTTGGGAGGTAGAGAAAACAGTGTCCTTACAATTGGGAAGGCCAATGGCAAAATGAATCAGCTTGTTGAGTAAAGGGATTGGGTTTAATTCCCACCATGAAATTAAGTTGGTGTGGTCTTGGTATCCTCTTCAACTTTGTTGTATACAAAAAATCCTTTAGGTATTCCTCATACATTGTGGTGGGTTGAAGGGTTAGGGCCCTATTGATGTGAAAATTCGAGAGAAAATTAAGCATGGGTCGATATAACTCATTTGTGTGCTCAAGAAGAGCAACAACGTTATTGAAACCAATTATACTATATGTACACCTAAAATTGACCTTGGATGATTGTATAAGTTGTTGTGATTGTTGTGAAGATGTGGATTCTGATGCCATTTGATTTAAAACTTTGACTCAGCTTAGATGAAAGGGTGTATGTGAGGTGATAAAAATGGAGGTTTTAGGGTTTTGAGTGAGTAAAAATGATGTATGTGAAAAAGGTGAACAATTTATACCACAAAGAATTTTATAAGATTAAAAATAAAATTGATTTGAAGTCCGAATTAAATGTGAGTGGTAAAACTGTCACAAAACGTGGGTCCCAAATGACACTTTGCAGTATTGTTAAGTTCCATATTTTCGAGAGAAGTTGGTTATACCTTTTGATGAATATTAAATTAAATATTGGATGTTTTGTCATTTCAACTTGCTGGTTACATTTAAGTTACCTTAAAACATTTAATATTTAAGTCAGAGATCACTTAAATCTTTTATCAGATACCTGTTTTTCAATATTGAGCATACCCAACTCAGCTACCAATCTAGTAAAGCTAGGCTCAGCTAAAGGCTTGGTAAAAATATCAGCTAATTGCAAATCTAGTAAGTACCAAAATGATGCTCATATCGCCTTTTAAAATGTTGGTCTTGATGAAAGTGATATCTGTGTCATTATGTTTTTGTCCTAGGAATTTGCAACATGGATTTGTTGATTGTGGCATGGAACTGTTTTATCACTAATAGTGCACCTTTTAGCATCTCGTATTATACGGTCAATATTTTAACAGAAGCCTTAATTCTAATTCTAATTTATCTATAGAATTTATTGATTATTGTTTTTAGTCGTTTTATGAAATCAGAGTCAGTTTTTAGCTATTTCTGCATCGATGTGCTTTGAATATTATCCTTTCTAGCTTTCGGAAATCGATTATTTCATATTTAGCTTAAGAAAATTTCATTTATTTTTATTTTTGTTATTTCGGCTTTTCTCCGGTTTGGCCAAAACCGTGTGTCAAAAATAGTGTTTTTATAATTTTTTTTTATTTCTACACTATGTGTTTTAAAATCAAATATTGTGGTATAAATGTTTTTGATTATATATATATAATTTATAAAGCACAAACTTATAAAACCAAAAAACCTCTTTAATGTTTTAGGCTCCATCAAAAATAGAAACCAAACACCCCTTATTATATTTTACTCCTACTAAATCCTAAACCAAACACACCCTTATATTTGTATTTCCTCCAACAAAACCAAAAACCAAACACTCCTTAATATTTTTCTTTATACAACCCAAGCCCAACACACACCAAGCCCATACTTACAATTTGTTTTCTTTCTTTCTTGTTATAAACCCAAGCCCAAACCCATTCTTTTCTTTTCTTTTACACATAAGCCGAAACACAACACACACTTTACATATACACCGTTTTTTAAAAAATGAATTTCTCTTTTACTTTGTTCTTTCTTCTGTTCGTCGACACCAAGAGGAAAACCACCATCACCAAAATCATCACTCAAAATTCATGAATCACTTCCAATCACTCACAAATCATCCCTAAACTAAACCCTCATCATCCTTTTTAGATAAAATCAACCATGCATCATGTTCCTCAAGTTCTTGATTTTTATTGATTTTTGATTTCAAGGGTTTTTGATCTAATTAAGGGTAATTGGAGTAACAAGGAGTTGATTACAAGCGTTTTTAAAAAGTTTGGTGAAACAAATCAAGAGTTTTGGGTTTTCTTGGGTCCTTGTGGTGTTCGACAGATTATCAAACCCACAAGGGTTTGATAGTGTTGGTTTTCCTTCTCTTCATTCAGCATTGTGAGCATCTTGTTTACCTTCTTGGTTGATTTAATTCTTATACATATTGCATGTAGTTATCGTTATGTTTGAGAATCCATGAAATAAATTAGAAGTTATAATCCTTAAGTTGTTGGCAAGATTAGTGAGCTAATAGATGTATTAGGTTAGTTTTAGATTATTGGAAGCGTGTTTGATGCGAAAATTTGGAGATTTGATAAGGTTTTATAACCCTCAATTAGACCAAAATGTTTAGGCTTGAAATTTTGAGCTTCCAACTCTTAAAAACGAAAAAGATATGGCGATTTGAAGTTGGGAAATTGTTTCGGCAAAATTCTGCACACGTCGTTTTTGCAGAATTTTAGTTCATCTTGCGAGTAGTGTAACTTAGCCATGCCAATAGATTTCTAGATGTCAGACCCTATTGAATAATGACTTCGAGTCTACTTCCAACGAACTAGGCCTCATCGATAATTCATAAATGTAAAAGTAGTCAACTCTTGTACAAGATTAGTGTCAAATGTTGCTGTTCCAAATTCGATTGTAAAGATTCTGTGTGCAGGCGGGTCAAAACTTAATATTTTTCAACGAAATTTAAACTGTAGCATCTTCATAATATGTATGACTTCCCTGAATTTTTCCAGAATTTTTTGTAAGGTTTAGATAGGTCAGATGGTGCCAAACCTTTGCGAAGTCCAACAGACCCTGTTTTGGGATAAGTTGCATTGTTGTATTTTTTTTAAAAATAGTTAGAAGTGGCTATGATTTTTGGGGAAGCTACTGGGGTTTAATAACATATATAGATGGGTGAATATGACAGGAACGATTTGTGACCAATTGAATCTCTTAAGTGTGGTAACGCCTAGAACAAATCGGTAAAATTATCAAAAAATAAACTGTTCGCAATTTTAGTTGTCTCCATCTGGATTCTTAAGCATAGGATATTACTACATGAAGATATATAAAAATATGTATCTATTTACTCGTATTACGTTACATTTTATTATAAGTGTGAATTTTATATAACTCCGACTTATATTTAGGTCGTGGTTAGATTCGTTGGTGTTATTCTCTTTATTTGATTCGTGTCCGACTACTTCTACCTACGGTGAGTTCATAGCCCCACCTTTTCTCTTTTAATGGTTTTCATAAACTGTTTTCGGGGTGAGAATACATGCTCGTTTTACAAAGTAAACTTATTGATTGTTATCACTCATGCGTTACATGAATATTTTTACTTGCTTACTACATGACTTCTAAAACATGTGTGATACATGGCTGTTTCTTATGAACTGATTAAAGCTTGATTTGTTTACTACATCATTTGAGATCATTAAATTCCTATATATGAAAACCGTGAGTTTTGAACACATTACTTGTTTTACTTTGGACACAAGTGCTTTTCAAGTTGTATGCTATCCAGATTATTGCCTGAATATTATTGCCTAAGTCCTTTATCTGCTACTTAAGTCCCCTGTTTATCATGAACCGTCAGTTGCTATTGTAGTGAGCGCGAATGTTGTGGATAGATCTATCGGGACTGACAATCCCCGTCTACTTTTCCGGACTTTATGGTTTTTAGATAACCATGTGACGCACTTAACATTTGAGGTATCCTTGGGGTTATTAGCAGTATACCCTACTTTTATTGGGGCAAAAATCTTGTTAAGGTGTCGGTGTCATGAGCTTAGCGCAATAATATATATTCCATTTAGACTTGGTGAATTTGTTTCTCTTGTCTACATTACTTTAATCTTGTGGTCCACTACTCAACATTACTGGATTTATTGAATCACTACTTGGATTTCGACAACAATTCTTTTAAATATTGTAACGCTACTTTTCTTACTGACATATCACTTGATTTATTTAAATACTATTTTTACTTAAACGTATGAAGTCACCAACATTATTGTTGACGTTTTTGCATGTATTTTCTCAGGTTATATCTTGTTAGCTGAGCATTGGGAGCATTCGAGACGCGTGGATATCAACAAAACTCAAGGACTCAGTTTTCTTCACATTCGATAACTTTTAAACTTTAAATATACAAAATGATTCACGTTTGAACTCTTGTAATCTTGTTAAATTATAAATTATTGGGACCTGATTTTACTCTGAAATTTTAATCGAATGTGACATTTTATTAAACGTCTATTTTGAGGTCGTTTTCTGTAACTTGTGTGTATGAACTATGAAGTAGCACCCCAAGTGGTATTCCGCTGCGATGTTGTGATTTTGGGGGTGTTACAGAGTGGTATCAGAGCACTCGTTATAGCGAACTAGGTCGTTTTCAAAACCTTAGACTATAACCATTTTTTTTGAAGAAAAAAAAAATTAAGAGTCCTTCACTATTGCCCGATATCCGCGCTTGCTTGCTCCCAGGTAACTTATATGCTCCATTTTGCATCCTTATTGCTATTATATTAATAATGAATATATAATGCTTGGTTACTATTTTGCTCTCATACGTCATATTATTTTCTTTATATCGGTCGGTTATATACACGCTGACCATTCTGATTATCGCGTACTTCCTGTTTTTTTT
Source organism: Tanacetum coccineum (assembly GCA_026074375.1). Lineage (NCBI taxonomy): Eukaryota > Viridiplantae > Streptophyta > Magnoliopsida > Asterales > Asteraceae > Tanacetum > Tanacetum coccineum. The sequence continues at coordinate 2,431 of BQNB010050126.1, read as the reverse complement.
ATTTTCTCCCTCGAACGTCAATACTAGTATTATATATGGATACTCGTACATATATGAGCTACTCTCCTCTCAAATTATTACGCGTATCTTCGGGATCATCGCCATCTATATATATAATAGTAATTCCTATAAGTGTTGACTATTTATGGTTACTTTTGGAACTTTCGAGTAAAGTTGGTATTTTAATGGGAAAATTTTGACTTAAATCCTACTGTATCTTTGCATTAATGAATAGGCTAATATGTTAGGTCCTAGTGGCTAGTTGGATGGAACGCCAACTCTTCCGGATGGTCGAGTTCGACCAAAACCGTAGAAACAAACTTAGTGTGTACCCATAATTTGTAATGCATATAATTAATTTTATTTGACTTAGAGGCTACTAGGTTTCTACATAGGTGAAGGGTAAAACATATGAAAACCATGTGGTTCTTTGGATAGAGCCTTAACAATTCCGGATGAATGAGTTACGACCAAAATGGCAAAACTAATTAGAAATTGTAACCAGATTTTTAAATGAGTTTATGTCCATATGTTTTCATACTAAGTACCTTATTTTTTTCAAACCAAACCTGTAGGAATTAGATAAACTTAGACGTGGGCTTTCGTTTTGGGTTAAACGGAGTTATAAAATGGGAATTATGCTAAAAACGATAAAACAAGAAAATGTTTTAAATAATCAGATTTGGCACATGATGGTAAAATGATAACTTCACTTAGGATCTTAACACTTTGAGTATTTATCTTATAATCTCAATAAACTAGAGTCTAACATCTTGTTTAAGGCAAAAACCGTTCGTTTCTACCTATTACGGATTTTGAAATATAGGTCCATTAAGTCAAATTACAAAGGGCAGAAATGTTATGTAATGATAATTACTTACATATGTGTATAGTACTATGGTAAGTCTTATTAAGTTCTTTTTCTTTGATATTTTATGAGCGATGCGGTGATCTCTGAAACATTAACGTGACTTTATTTCATTTCCTTTTCGATAATATTGGCATTCGGTGCACTTTGTCAATTCCACTAGTTATTTTATTGTTCGACTCCGAGTCCGAGTCCGAACACTCTTCTTATACTTTTGAATCGCGTATATTGTGTTTGTAATACATTGTTTTGAAATCTTCCAATTTATGGGAGTACGGATTTATCTTGTTATCTCGGATCGTGCCTTATTTTGGCACATACCTTTGGAATGCGATTAACTAACGCCTTATTACTCTTCTTGTTACTTCTTATGATTTTGAAGAATCATGCCGTCAAGTAGACACTCCTTTTTACTTATTGTAACATTGTTTTGATATTATGTTTTGTGTCGGCCATGCTTAAGTAGGATGATTTATAATCGTCTTATTGAAATGAATTGGGGCGCTTCTTCATTTGAATAAGGAAATTGTAAACCGTTGAACCATAAGTTTATAAATTATTACTTACATTGATTGGGACGCCTCTTTTTGTAAGTGACAAATTATAAATGAGTGCGCTTATATGTATCCGACATAGCGTGCGTTCATTTGTACGAATCATTCTTTGGGCTATGAACTTCTTTCGACTTATAATTTGTTATATGGATTACTTTTCGAATGTATATCGACCTCCGCGAACTTGATAAGCTAATCGTAATGAACCCTAACCGTTCCTAAGAATTAACGACTTTTCAAAACTATTCATTTCTAATGGCTTTTTTTAGTCATGTATTTTATCCTTCCTTTTAAGAATTCTCACGGCACTTAATCCTTTTGCTCATATTCATTTCATATATTCGATGCTTTGACTTTTGTTCATTCAATTTTCGTTAAAAACCTCCATCAAGGACCTAAGTGTATCCTCATCTCTTCACAAGTAACCATACAACGAATAAGGTGAATTAAGCACCGGGACATTGCTCTCGTAAGGAGGGGAGGATGTAAAACCTCGTATTTAAGGTCACTACTTAATTTGAATTTATAATTAATTTTTAAATTATAAATAATTCGTTTTATTATCTTAATCGACTTTTATCAAAATCGTCATTTTTAAAACCCTAGCGAGTCCTACAAATTAAATTATCCATTTTTATAATCGAGAAATCAACGACTCCATAAACGGGCCTTGATTGCCTAATTATTTTTGTTTTTGTAATAAATGTCTTTCTTGTGTTTTAAAATTCACCCAAGACGAAAATCACGGCATAGGAAAAAGTATCGGACTAGAATAGGTTATTAGGCCCGAGGTTAATGGGTAATATTAGTTAGACAAAAATAGGGCCAAAGCCCCTCTCTTTTTCCCTTTGGTTCGGAAGCCTATCACCAACATTCACTCCCTAATATTTTTTTTATAAGCACAAGCCCAAGTATACTTTGATAAAAAAAAATATAAAAGCCCATTCTTTTATTTTATAACCGGATCCAACACACACATAGACAAAAAAATTCAACTCCCCTCTTCATC
>BQNB010050125.1:4699-41672 GCA_026074375.1 Tanacetum coccineum | reverse complement strand
GTGATCGAACTTTATTTTGTCAATACGGAATATCAACTGGCGGACATCTTCACTAAAGCTCTTGGCCGAGAAAGAATTGAGTTTCTTATCAACAAGCTGGGAATGCGGAGTTTTACGCCGGATACTCTGAAACAATTGGCAGATGAAGTTGATGAATAGTGGTGGTACCTATTCAAAATATCCTGTATCATACGTATATACTTAAAATCAGAAAAACACAAAAAGATTTTTATTTTTATTTTTTATAAAATCAGAAAAACCAAAAAGATTTTCTTTTATATAAACATTTCAAAAACAAAATACAAAATTAAAAAATGAGAAAAATTCAAAAAGAAGTTTTACAATGGCATGTCTTCTGCAATCGATAACATTTACGGTCTTAGAAATGTCATTTAACAATGATACAAGTCTGTAAATGAAGTTCGAGCAGAAGTTTCAAATGTTTTCAAAACATGCCAAATGGCTTGCTATTATTTCAGATAGCAACCCGGTCATCATCTTAAAGGCAAGTATTTCAAAAAGAAAACTTGGCCTCTCAACGGGAATTTATTCTCGGGCATGGTCTACTTTATGACCATGCAAAGGCTTGTGATTACTTTGCATCACAACCCGTGCTTCCTATATCCATAAGTGTACGTTTCAGTGCATCTATGTGAATAAATAAGAGAAATCTTATTTATCTTGGTGTTTGTTGTTTTGTCACATACAAAATCATTCCATCATCTGAAAATACTTTTCAAAATACATTTGACTTCTCAAACAATGTCTACAGCTCTTTAAATAGAAAACGGGTCATTGTTTGAGGGGGAGAGAATGTCAAATTTCTTTGTCATGATCAAATGAGCTGTAAAAAGGGAAAAAGATTTTCAAACGATAACGTAATATCTCATGATAGAAAGTTAATTAAGTTTAACTCGATTGTGCTTTATGTGTTACTTGTTTTATGCCTTTAGGGTGTAGTTTTGCTAAATTATGTCTATAGGTATGAGAGTTTAAAACAGTAGGGACCAAGTGTGCTATTTGTTTATCTTGAATATACCTTATAAAACCTAATTGGCAAGATTAATAAGTTGAGTGTAGATAAGGGGCCAAATGTGCCAAAGTTAAAATTGTGTTATAACTTTACCAATCATCACCCGTCCCATTCACTGTACACAAACTTTACACACACGCAAACACACCCACGAACATTTTCCACTCGATTCACATCAATCAAGTTCACTCACTCCATTTCATCTAAGGTATAACTTAAATCTCGATCTTTATCTCCTAATCAACTCAAATCCCAAAAGGAATTGAGTGTTTTCGTCATTCTTGATCGGAGCAGCCCTAATTATAAAATTAGGGTTCGTCAAATCAAAAAGTGGTGAAAACGTTAAATTGATTGAGGGCTTTGGTAGTTTTAGGTTTAATAAATGTATAGGTTAACCTAGCTTTATCACTTGTTGTGATTTAAATGAGTTCTTGAATGTTTTGTGTTCGAAAATTAGAGCAATATGCAATATAATGTAATAATATTATATGTTTGTGTATGAGATTGTTATATCATGGCTAAATGAAAATGCTAGATTAATGTTAGATGTGAAAATCGATCTTGCACAAATTTAAGAAATCGATCGAGTATAAACCATATGGACCGATCAAGTAACGTGTTGTAAATCGAACGAGTGTCTACGTGTAAGGGTTGAACGAGTGATTTATGGACCGAACGAGTATCATCTAACATGGGTCGAACGAGTGACTGTTAGAAAGGATCGAACAAGTGTCTAACGTGTGGACCGAACAAGAACTTTACAAAATGGATCGAACGAGCATCATTTAAATTGGACCGAACGAGTGACTAAACGTGAGGACCGAACGAGAGACCTACAATATGAATCGAACGAGCGTCTCATTGAAAGGACCGAACGAGCGACTTGTTGATAGGACCGATCGAGTGAAGTTTAGACAGGACCGAACGAAGTGAATCTTGTGAGGATCGAACGAGTGACTCTTGAACAGGACCGAACGAGTGAATCATGTGAGGGTCGAACTAGTGACTAATATCATGGACCGAACGAGTGTTTGCTTATCAGGACCGAACGAGTGCTTATAATAAGGACCGAACGAGCATAATTTTGTGAAAAATCGATCAAGGTGTCTTTTTCTTTGAGGACCGAACGAGTAAAGTTATCAACACTTAACCAATTTTTTGACATAACACACTTAAGATCAAATTTTTTCTAACTAAGATTAAATTCAACAAATCTCTTAGTTTCAAATAGACAGTAAAAGCTTGACAAAACCAAGGTTAACTACATTCGACTTAATTGTTAGGATAGGGGCCTTTGTCTTACACGCTATTCGTCTATCTAAGTAGATTGATCTTCAAAAGTGCTAAAAGTCATAAAGGTTCTCATGAATGATTGATTGTGTCTTCTTATAAACTGCACTCACTCTTTCTTAAACAGACTCATGGCACTCTCAATAGCGGATCAGATTGCTTTGGATGATGCATTGGTGGCTCCTGCTGACCGACTTAAGATTGGAAAGTGTAATCTTCGCTTAAGTTCGGATGTCACATCAAAGGAAGCAACCCTTCAAGTGGTCTACGATGTGCTAAAGCTCACTCCTTTCTACAAGGCTTTCCAAGTCACTGCAGATGCTCCAGAGATCTACATGCAGGAATTCTGGGCTTCTGCTTATGTTCATAATCGATCTATCCGATTTAAGATGAATAACAAGAAGCACATCATCGGTCTTGAGCAATTCAGGGACATCCTTCAAATTTGCCCTAAAGTCGGTAATAAGAAGTTTGTAGACCCACCTCTTGAGAAGGAGATCCTCATCTTTCTAGCTAGTCTTGGTCATTCTGGAGATATAAGGAAGCTCACTGACGTTAATGTCAATAAACTGCATCAACCCTGGAGATCATTTGCTGCTGTAATCAACAAATGTCTCAGCGGTACACCATCATATGACAGTCTCCGTCTTTCTCAAGCTCAAATCTTGTGGGGTATGTACAATAAGAAGAACGTTGATTATGCATATCTTCTGTGGGAGGACTTCATTTTCAAGATTGAGAACAAAAATACGAAGAAGGGCAGTGCGATGTACTATCCTCGGTTCACCAAGTTAGTCGTCAACTATGTCATGGAAAAAGATCCTTCAATTCCTAGAAGAAACAAGGTCAATTGGCACTATGCCAGAGATGACCCAATGTTCACTACAATCAATGTTATATCAAGGAATGAAGCCACTCAGTTGTACGGGGCTATCTTGCCAGTGGCATTAACCAACGAGGACATCCGCAACTCTGAATCCTACAAAGAGTATTATGCTATGGCTTCAGGAACAATTCCTCCTAAGACAAAAGGAAGCAAGAAGAAAGCTAATACAGATGCAATCCCTCAACAGAAGCCTCCCACTGCCCCCAAGGAAAAGAAGTCTGGAAAAGGAAAACAAAAGACTACAGAGCTGGAGAATATCTCTGAGGCAGATTTGACAGAGGCTGAGCAACTCAAAATAATCACAAAGAGAAGCCGTCAAGAAACTCATAGCTCTCATGCTAGTGGTTCTGGTGCAGATGAAGGAACTGGTGTTATACCAGGGGTTCCCGATGCACCTGATTATGACTCAGAGGATGATATCTCTTGGAAATCAAGTGATGATGATCAAGATGATGATGAGCAAGCTAAAGATGATGAAGATGCAGGTAAAAATGACGTTAATGAGACTACTCAGGATGATGAAGATGATGATGACTATGATGATGATGAGAAAGTTCAAGATGCTGATGAACACGACGTTGATAAGACAGTTCAAGACGATATGAAGAAATGAACAACAGAATCAAGATGAAATGGTGATGATTTTGTCCATCCTAAGCTCACAACTCATGATGATGAAATCATACATGAAGAGGATACTGATGAAGATGATTCTAGTATTTCATCATCTGATGAAGAAAATAGTGACAATGATGTAGAAGGAACGAATGTTGAAGGAGCAAAGATGGATGAAGAGGCTACATATACAGAGGATCAAGGAAATGAGGAAGTCAAAGATACCAATACCGATCTTGATGGAAGAGATAAAGTAATGACAGATGTTGAAGATACACATGTGACCCTAACTCCGGTTAATCCTGATGGTCAACAACAAAGTTCGTCTGTATCATCTGGATTCGTCTCCAACATGCTGAATCCAAACCAAGATACTGGTGTTGATGATATTTTTCGACAACATACTGAAGCCACTTCTCTCATTGATACTACTGTTACAGCCATCATGGAGCCATCCTTCACTGCACAAATCAATCGCCCTCCAACACCGCATCCTATCGTCATTCAAACACAACAACCACCAATTTTGACACCGGCAACTACTACAAGCCCCTCGCTACAAAATCTTCCTAACTTTGCTTCGCTGTTTGGCTTTGATTATAGTACTGGAAAGCATAAGAAGGACGAAAGCTTTCCTCAAACTCAGGCAAACCAAATCAATATTGCTGAATCTGCTCTTCACTCTATTCCTAGCACCGTTGAGCAATATCTAGCGAATAAAATGCAGGAAGCAGTGGACGTTGCAGTCCAATTGAAGTATGAGAGAATTCGAGAAGAGTCTACTACTGCAAATCAACAATTCCTTGATTCAATTGATGACGGAATGAAGAAAATCATCAAGGAACAAGTCAAAAAGGAAGTCTCCAAAATTATTCCTAAAGTTGAGAAGTTCGTAACCGATCGACTCGAGTCTGAGGTTCTGGTGCGATCATCAAGGGAAGCCAACACATCTCATGCTGTAGCTGCAAATCTCTCAGAATTAGAGTAAAAGAAGTTCTTAATTGAGCAAGATGAAGCTAACAACTCTATCAACAGGTCAGACATTCAGAGACAGCTCTACAAGGACTTAGTTGAGGCGTATGAAGCTGACAAGATCTTGTTAGATACATATGGCGATACAGTCACAATTAAAAGACCTAGAGATGGTGCAGATGATGATCAAGAACCCTCCGCTGGAACAGACCGGGGGTCCAAAAGAAGAAGGTCAGGAAAGGAACCTGCTCTACAGTGCTCCAAGTGAAAGTCGACAACCAAGACTGCAGAAAGGCCACTACTAGTACAGATGCAAGACTCACAAGAAATCTGCTAGCCAATCTGCTCATAGTGGAAGCTAGCAATCTACATATGACTTTGAGAAATGATCTGTAGACCAGGAGTTCGAAACAGGTGTCCAAGATGAACAAGCAGAAGAAGAGGTCCAACATCTTCCTGATTGGTTTCAAAAACCTACGAGACTACCTTCTCCTGATCAATGTCATGAATACGTCTATTTCCTGCCGTTATCATGAACCGTCCAACTTGGTTTAAATCAGTCTGGCAACAACAGGACCCTCAAGAGTCGTTTGATGAACTAACCGATTCTACATTTGACTTCTCCGCTTTTGTGCTGAACCGGCTAAATGTTCAAAACTCTAAACACCTGAGATTGTCTAGCTGGTCCAACATTGAGCTGATGGAAAGGCATTTTGCCTAGAGTTTTGACTGAAACTGGATAGTTTGTGAGGAGGGTCTACAAAGCCAAAACCAGAAATTAGACTGGATCAACTTGAATGTCCCATATCCGCATGATCTGCGACAGCCACTACCGAATAGTTCCAAATCTCAAGGTCATCGGTTATACCATTTTATTTTCAATCACTTCAACACTAACCGACCCTGGAATATCTACGTGGTGGTGTGTCCAAGGCCGAAAGTACTCTACTTCAGTTAACGAAGAACTAGGCCTGGCAGATTAACGACATATCAAAAGATAGAAGATTTAGTGCCTAACTAATGTGAGTCAAACGACTCGTCAAATACGACAAATAACACCCTCTGGGGAATCTCGCTTGGTGCAAAAAGCGACGGACATACGTAAGCTATTTGTGGCAACCTAAGGGGAATCAGCTCGGGACGTCAATTCAAAAGTACGGATCATTGCAGTCACAAAGGTAGAAATTGTCGAATTGGCATGATTATAACATGCTTGACTGATTTACATTATCGAAGTGATGATGATTCCTCCTACAAGTTCAAAGAATGCGACATCCAATAGACTAAGGATCCAAGACATTGAAGATATGTTGCTTCTTCTCGTACAAGGAAAAGTGACAAATCTCAGCGTTGAAGAACGCATTGCATTTAATGTCTCCTTACGAATGTTTACACGAAGAGTTGTCATCCAGAGGCGTGTGGAAGATCTTCAACTGGGTGTTGAAAGTTATCAGAAGAAACTCAACCTCACAAAGCCCGACACGTACAGATCCAATCTGAGAAGACAAGACGCTTATACTCCATACTCCGATCCAAGAGGATTCATCTACGAGAATAAAGACAAGAAGAACAGATTGATGCGCATTGACGAACTACACAAGTTCAGCGATGGTACTCTAGATGACGTTCGGACTGCTCTAAATGATCGCCTCAAGGGAATAAGAATGGCGTACTTACCACAGACTTTTTGGACCCAACGTGACAAAGCAAACGCAAGAGCTATGATCCAGGCGATTGAAAAGAGGCTAAAGACAAGGAGGATAATGAGGAGCTTGGAGAGATTTGTCGGTGGACGACCATACGGGGGTGACCTACGGCTTCTACAAAGGACCATATGATTTATCATATGTTGTTCTCATCCTAAAAAGGTCAATCCTCGTAAATACACTTATCTTGTGAATATGTACGTTATGATGTAGACTTATTGGTGAATTATAAGATGTGCTCGAGTACAAATTTTTCAAGAATTTCTCAGTAAATTCAAAATTTTAAAATAATTGTACTCGGCATCATCTTATAAACCCTCAAAGGTTGAGGGGGAGCAATAACATGTTCCAATCTGCTATCATATCTCATTTTGTCCCCGAACGGTTAATCAATTGATATCCAAAATATCAAGGGATTAACATTTTGGATAAGGGGAGAAAATGTGATTAACCTGGACTTAATGGATATTGACAGAAGTGATCAAATAAAATGGACTCAATGCACTCCATACCTAGCATGTACTACGATTACGATGCACATGTTAAGGGGGAGCTTTTAGTGATAATGAAAAACTCTCAAAGTGTAAATCTTTTGATATTTATATCAAACACTTTGATTGAAGTTTTCAATGTTTTTGGAAGGATCGTGATGAAATACCCAAAAGACCGACCATGTTCTTAAATTTATGAAGTTATAAGGCGGTTAGGCTTAGGTTTTCAGATCCCATGATCCAGCCAGAACCGGAGGGATCTACCCAGGGATATCCACTAGTTAGTGTAGATGTCCTAGGTATGATTGAAAAAAGGAGTAAAGTGAGAATAAGGGAATAGTGCCGACTGAGATGGAGCTAGTGCTGGAACAAACCCAACAAGGTACTAGTCATGAAGTCTTGGTAAGCACTGAAGGGGTTGAAGAATGAAAAAGAATTGTAAGGATAAAGGGTGAAAAGAAAGAAGCCCTCCATACACTTAGGCAGAAACCGGGTCAATACATATGCTGTCAGAAACACTCAGGTGTTGTCTGACATTGAAGACAGTCATGGACCCAGTGACGCTAAGCACAAACCCCTCCCAGCTACTCAAAGTCAGAAAGACTTTGTTTCAAAACTCACGGAGATACACTCATTTCTATTGACTCTCTCACTCCGAGTTAGTTGATATTGAAAAGGTGGCACTCAGCTCCAGCCTCCGATCACTAAAATCAAAGTGCACTATTAAGTCTAGAGCCAAAAGAGATCATCCATAAATCTCATTAGGACACTTGTCAAATTATACTTGCTAAGTCACACAATGTGAATTACAAGTAATATCATTAGAGTCCTACGCAAGATCCTTGTGATTTTGCCAGAACATCAGAGTGAATTCATTCACAATGAAGATGGAAATCCTGCTTGAGCCAACATCAAACAAGCTCATGGTAGGTAACTTGTGCAATTCTTTATGAATCAAACTTGTGACAACTGGAAAGAAACGATGGTGCGATTCTATAAGAATCAAACTTGTTCCAGGAAATGGATCAACGGTTGTTAATGAATTTTTGAAATGATTAACACTCTCGGTGTGTCACAAAAACAATTTTGTAAGTGATACACCGATTGATTTTCAAATCAATTTTCTATATCAATCGGTGAGATAGTAACTCACTGGTTCACTCTTATCGTGCTGTCTGCTTTGAGACGTTCCGATAATGAGAACATGCTGAGTACGATGAATCTAATACTTATGTGTTAGAAAGATTCAATACTACAGCTGGAAATCCTGTCAAGAAGATTCTTCTTAAATTGAATCTATCTGATCACAGGTCGATCCTCACGGATCTGAAGGTTACTCCAACCAAACCTGGGCGAATGACAAAGCCATATTCGTCCCCCCGCTTTATTGCTAACTGTTTTATGCAGGCTATTTAAAGATGGTGATGGAGGTCCCTGATTCCAGCTGGCTCACAAGATCCATAACCACATGCTCATACCCGACCGACAAACATAAAGACATCATGAAAGCTCAAGTACATGTTTCAAGACTTCCGCTACTCTGATACCACACATCTTTCTAGAAGTGTCGAAGTGTTAAAGTTAAAGAATTTCAAGAAAGATGCAACATTAAAGCTTTTCAAGAATGGTATGAGCATGTCGGTCCAGAAGTCACAAGTCCACAAGATGGCAAAATTACAAGATGGCGAAGAGATTATGCTTGGTTGATGATCTCAAGTTGCTCAAGATCACAATGTCAAATACAAGTTCAAGGAACAAGCTCAATCCTAAAGTCAATGATCACTACAACATATTCACAAGAGAAAGTCAAGAGTAAGAGCTAAAGACTAAAGATGAAGCATAGTATGCTAGGTTTAAAGCTTTGTAAATTGGAGTGACCTCCCTTAGGGGGAGATTGTTGGAAACACGAAAAGTGTCGGTCACTTCCAAGTTGTAATAGTCTTAGCTCGTAGTTTATGTAATAATTAGATTAGTAATCTAGTCCGGCCCAAGACCCATGGGAAGCCCATTAGAACCCATGGGCCGGCCACTATAGGACCTATATAAGCCCCTCTCCTAGCCTTGGAGAGGGTTGGTTGTTCCATTTTTCCATATTCCATCTTAATACAATTCATCCATTTTCCATCCAAACTCTCTCTAACATCACAACCCATATCTCACTATTGTTCTTGGTTTGATCATTAGATTACTTGAATTCTATAGTTGATTATCTACATGTTTATATTTATGGGTCTTGAATACTATAACATGTCTTTTAAATTGTTTTATGTTGTTTCTATGTTATATATAAAACTTCTATGCTCACGAGGCTTGTAGCCTGACACTTTTTCTTGTCAACATGTATTTCGCAGGAGATAGGGATTGATGGCCTTAGAAGTAGTGTGAGGAGCTTTTAGATGAATAAAGCTATGTTACAGAATAACACGAGATGATAGATTTTATTGACCTTGTCGAATTTAGTAACACTGTGTTGGATTAGTTTTCATATTTAACTTTTATACACTATTATGGTTGTTGGGACTTCCGCTGTGACACTAGTAGTTTTCATCAAAAAAATAAATTATAGGTGCTATTTTCTGAATCTAGGGTGTTACAACTCTGAGTCTTTAGATCATATATTATTATTTTAGATTACATTTTAATCACATTTTCTCCCCTTATTAAAAATAATAAATCTCTTAGTATTTGCAGTACCAATTAATTAAAATTTGTCATGAAAAAATATCATGGGGAGAAAAATGGTTAAGCATGAATTATATGGAACATTTTTCTTATTCTTAAACAAAAATGAGAAAGCTAGTTATGTCAAAGTGTGTTTATATCTAGAACGGATGGTCATGAACCCGCTAACGATGGTTTTCGATTGCTCTAAGCCAGATGTAGCTTAGATTGCTAACATAGCTTGTCGATATATTCACACTCTTCAACACTATTTATGTTATTGAATATTATCTTTTTATATTAAGAAATATTTTTGAGATGTCAAGCACACAATTTTGAAAGAACACACTTGTGAAAGATATCACTTGAGTTGTCATTGAAGAATTCTTGAAAAATTATGCTCAAACACCACTTGATAAAAATATTAAATGTTTTGAATACATAAAATAGTCATGAGATAATGTATCCACAAACATTAAAAACTTTGGTTTTGAAAGCTCCCCATCAAAAATTGATCAACTTATAAAAATTGATCGTCTTTTGAAAATTTCGCGAGGAAGGGAGTGTTGAACCATTTTATTTTCTTTTATCCAAAAATATTTTCATTTTATTTTCTTTTATAAAAATCCAAAAATATTTCTTTTAATATCTTTATAAAATCCAAAAAATATTTTTCTTCTTTCTCTTTTTATATATTATCTTATCCTTCTATATAGTGCATGAGCACACGTTCTTCCGCTAGACGACTTTTATCTCCTATTGAAGATCCCGAAAAGTTATTAAGTCGAAAAAGTCGAAGTGAACCGTCACTCCTTTTTGATCTGAGAGACGATTATAGGCGGTCAAGTTCCACAGTAGGGTCGATACCGACCTATCGATCGTGGAGGAGTTACTTCAGGCACCATCCGATGGTGTTAGGGGATGCAATTGTTGTACAACATTCTTGCAATCAATTCGAATTGAAGATTCGGTTTTACTTAATCTAGTAAACGCCATCGGCAGTTTCATGGTTTTTCGAAAACGATGATCCTCATCTTATATTTCGACGATTCATGAAAATAACACAAACAGTTAAACTTAATAACGTCCCGAGTGACGTTGTTAAACTGTTGTTATTTTTGTTTTCTCTTGAGGGAGCAGCCCAGACTTGGCTTGAAAAAGAACCTCCTAATTCTATCACAACTTGGAACGATCTTGTGTCCAAGTTTTGTGTAGAACCGTTTCTTCCTCATTTAAGTACCACCAATCTTCAAAATAAACTCACAAGATTTTCAACAAAGATTCGGTGAGTCGTTTGTTGAAGCCTGGAAGCGTTTTTAAAGAACTTTTAGGGCAAAATGTCCCATCATTGGATTTCTCCTCTCCATCAGATTGATACTTTCTATAATAGTTTAAATCAATCTGAGCAGGATTCTCTTAATTCTGCAGCTAATGGTAATTTCTTGACAAAGAATACCCAAGAAGCTTTGACTATTATTGAGAACAAATCTAAAGTTAAAACTTCTCGAAACAAACCTCAAGTTTCAAGTGCTAGAGGGAGCCGACTAAGATGTATCATGTTACCGCCTCTCACTAAGCAAGTTTGAAGCTCTTTCTTCTGCTATGAACGACCAGTTTGTTAATTCTATTCAAAATGGTTGTGAGACTTGTGTAGTCAACATGCTATTTATGAGTGTCAGAGCCGCGTGTGGTTACACTATAAGAGGACGTCTATGTTACCTACAGGTTCCTATAAGGTGGTGTAACTCGTTACCACCAAGTACACTGTAATCTGACTTAGCTATCGTTCTAATATTTACCTTGGACCACCCCGGTTTTAATCAGCCTAATTATCAGGAATCACGGGACACAATCAAGGAAATAATCAGGAAATTATCAGAATATATCAAAACAGAAATTACCAGAACCTGAAATCAGAACCAAAATAGATTTAACCAAGGTTCTCAAAATCAAGGTTATAAACAAAATAGTAATTAGAGTTTTAACCAAGGTAGTAATAATTTCAATCAAGCTCAACCAACTGTGCCGTCTTTGGAAGAAATGATGTTTCAACATATGAGATCAACTAAGCTAAGGATACAACCAAATGCAAACTTAAACAAACACAAATGCAAAATCACCACTACCCAACAAATACAAACAAACTGAAAACCCAAAACACCCAAATTGTAGATTTGATGAGTCAAATGCAAAAAGTGCTTCATGAAAGGCCTCAAGGTGCTCTTCTGAGCAACACTAAGCCTAACCCGAGAGAGCAAGTTAATTTTATTATGACAAAAGTGTGGATTTCGACTACTGTTCGAACCTCTATTCCACCCCCTATTCCACCTACTCCTAGGGTGGGAATAAGTGGAAAAAGAACCAGAAACTTTAATAGACGAGGTGCATATTACAAGCCCAGCAAGTACCGTACATGTCCCACCTCCAGGAATTCAGCCAGTGTCATCACCAAAACCAAAGGAAGATCCTAAGCCCAACCCTCATCAACTTAAGATTCCATATCCTTCTTGGCTTAATAAGACAAAACTTCTTGATAAAAATGATGTTCAAGTATCCAAGTTTTGAAAATATTTAAGCAACTTCATTTTGATATCAGTCTTATGGATGCTTTAACTCAAATTCCAAAATACCATAAAGTGTTAAAAGATTTATTAAAAGACAAAGAGAAATTAGCAAAGTTAGAAAACAGACCAATAAATGATGAATGCTCTGCTATCCTTCTTAACAAGGTGCCCAAAAAGGTTGACGATCCTAGAAAGTTTCTCATTCCTTGTATCTTACAAGATCTTGAGGTTTGCAACTCCTTAGCCGATTCTGGAGCAAGCATAAACCTTATGCCTCTTTTGATCTATGAGAAACTTGGGATCGGACCCCTAAAACCCACTCAAATGACTCTTGAACTGGCTAACTGATCTGTCACATTTTTAATGGGGATAGCTGAAGATGCTATTATAAAAGTGGAAAATTTTAAATTTCTAGCCGATTTCGTTATTGTTGATTTTGAGGCTGATCCTAGAGTTCCCATCATTTTAGAAAGACCTTTCTTGCGCACTGCAAGAGCTCTTGTGGATCTGTATGAGGAAAAATTAACTTTAAGAGTCGAGAATGAAGAAGTTGTGTTCTATATTGATAAATCTTCAAGAAATAATTATAGAGATATTCATTCCGTTCATTGCATCAATACAATTGATTTTTCAAAAGACAAGCAGAGTAGTGGCAGTACCACTTCTTATTTTGATGCTTTTCTACCTGATTATGAAACATTTTGTTTCGATATCGAAGAGAAGAGTAGTGGCAGTACCACTTCTCATTCCGACCATTCTTTTCCTGAATACGAATCATTCTGTTTTGATGTCAATCATATCGAAGAGAAGAGTAGTGGTAGTACCACTTTTCATTCCGATATTTCTCTTCCTGAGTATGGATCGTTTCATTTTGATCTTTCGATTGATCCGTTTCCTCGCGCCGATAGGAATGATTCTCATCTCGGGGAGTTCGCCGATGAACTCGCTCATATCATATCTCCACCGGAGTATGATCATTTTTACTTCGATATTGAGCCTGACCCAGGAGAGTTGACTATACTTTTTGAAGAAAATATATCTGAAGATTCAACCAAGGAACTTACAAGTCCTAAGCTTAATGATTTACGTCTCCTCCTATCCGATTGTGACTTCATTATTTCTGAGAAATTTTCTGAGATCGATCTTTTAGTCTCATTTCCCTCTGGAAATGAAGACATAATTTTTGATCCCGGAATATTCACCATCAATGGAGTTCACTCTAAGAGATTTTCCATTCTCCTTCTGGATGACTTTTCTTCTATTATATTCGTCAAAGATTTTCTTTTCCTGGCTGATCCTTCTGAGATCGACACTTTTCTTTTAATTTCTTCCAGAAATGAAGACAAAGTTTTTGATCCTGGGATCTTCTTTATCAATGGAGTTTTCTCTTTTACAAGAAAAACTCCACATCTTCTGAGTGATAATTTCTTGATCGATAAATGTCATAGCTTTAGTGAAATTTCATTGATGACCGAATCTTCGGTCAGTTTTCACCCCAAGGACAAAGAAATTCGGGGAGAGTCAAGCTAGAGACTCGCACAAAAACAAGCGCTTCTCGGGAGGCAACCCGTGTCTTTTCTTCTTTCTATTTTCTTAATAAATAAGTGTGTGATTTTATAGCCCAAGTGTGGGGGCGTGCTTCTTTCTTTGGTTTGTGGTACCGTTTTTGCAGGATTCCTTAAGATCGTGAAGACCCGTGCTTGTTTTCAATCCTCCAATCATCCGGTCTTCGATCTTCTGCTTATTTTGGAATCCTCAATCCTGATCATGTATATATATTGTGTTTCCCCTTTCACACTTGGAATTACTAGCATTTGCCTTTTTTGTCCTTAAGTGTGGGGGTGGCACCCGACATTTTTGAACATTGAGGCCAATGTTCAGTTCTAAGTGTGGGGGGATTTCTATCGAAATGTGATCATACCTGTGCCTATATGTGTTCCCACGCAACCCCGTTTTGACCAAAATTTTAAAATTTTATTGTTTTATTAAAAAAAATGATGAAAATATAAAAATATAAAAATATAGAAATGTTAGTAATAAGTAGGCCCGTAGAACTAGGTAGCTTTGGACTTGACCGAGTTTAAACTCTAGCTTTCCTCTTAGCGTTCGAGACTTGGCGTTTTCTTAACTTTAAAATTTTGCAAAGAACGAAAAATGATTGAGTTAGATATAAGTTAGATGCTAAGCGTGGAGTAGTTGGATATCTTTAGAGCTCATAGAGGTTAATTAAGGCTTTTTGCTCCTACCAGCTTAATAAACGTTATATAATTGTTAAATAAAGTTACTTTGGTTTTTGTGATTCTTAGTTTAAATCCCATCATAGAGATTCCTTCTGGTGAAATTAAAGTACACATCGAGGTTCTGTCAGTGTTGTATGTATTGCTTCCCGGGTCTTGTCGTTAGGTAACCGCCCATGTCCGGTTCTAAAAGACCACAGACTTGAAATTTGGCTAAACTAATAATAATGTGATAAACCAACCAGCCGAAAAAAGACCACTGATCTTGTCGGTATAGGACCTGAGTAGCAAGTACGTTTAAAAAGGGTGGTGGTAATAATGATAAGAAGAACTGTGGGCTGATCGAGACTGATAAAAGTTTACTAGCTCTGTCGGTTAGGACGCCCGATGTGTCAGTCTTCAAAAAGGTCGAGTATAATACCCGAAGTTGGAATAAGACTACTAGCTCTGTCGGTTAGGACGCTCGATGTGTCAGTTGTTTAAAGGACCGAGGGATAATAATGTTGCATCAATAATAATAATAATAATAATAAAGCCAAATTTCGACTCCGGGGTTATCTAAATAAAGCCTCCGTCTCTGGACTCGTAGTTGAGTTGTTTCGGATGAAATAAAAAGGATAACCCCTAAATCATGCGAAATTAGAACCTTAATGTGGACCTTATTCTCACCATATCGTCTCTTTAGGAAATGATTTCAAACTAATTATGGTCTAAACCAGGCACCTTTATGATAATAAGGACATAATTTATTTGTCACCAACAATAATAATAAAACCCTTGGAGGATTTAGGAATAAGGGGGCAAAAAGTAGCTATGCTTACACAATTAACATTTATGAGTAGTGTTAGCATCTAATCTTATATTTGGCTGTGATTTCGTTTTAAGTTTAGTTTGGAGATTGTGAAAAATCAAGGATGGTGAACTCTCGTTCTTTAAGCCTTGTTAAATAAATTTTATAAAAAAAAATTTCTTAGTTTTTTATTGAATAAGTGGTTAGAACGGGGGCACTTGCGAATTAAATGATTTTTGAACCTTCTTAATGGACATTTTCTGTTCTTGTTTGATTGTAAGGGGTCATAAGTTAAGGGGGGTTAAATTATTTATTTTCGGGCGTGTTTTATAAACATTGCGTGTGGGACCAGCAATGGCTTAGTGTGGGAGAATTTTATGTGTGCTTAAACACACATCTTTATAACCCCGAAAAACACATTAAACGGACTAAAAACACTAAAATATGAAAAATTATATTGCAAATATGTTTGTTTTGTGTTTTTATGTCTTGCAGGTACTAAGGATTGAAAACAAAGCAAAAACAGGAATTTTCAGGTTCGATTTGATCAAGTCTACTTATTATTCGAAATCAAGACGAAGTCAGAAAAATACCGCGAGCACTTCGATGGAAAGGGCACGAAATTACGAGTCCAATGGTGCCTTCATTGTTTATTGGGCCAGCCCGTAACCCATTAATATGGGCCGGGCCAGCCCATGTATTCACAAGTTAGCCCAACTAACAAGTCAGCCCAATAGATCCAGGCCGAACATCTTTGGCCCAATATCATTTTCAATTGTTTATAATATGAAATGAATAAAGAAGAGAAAGGGTGCATTTGAAGCTCGCGTGCCTCTAAATAAATCAAATATGCTCACGTGCTCCTCCACTAGTTCTTCATTGTCCAACCAAACTTCGACATGTGGCATTCTTTTTCTCAATTCAGTTTTTATAACTTTGAAAGGGTTTAAAGCATTGAGTATTATAGGTATGCGTTTTCTTCTTACGGCAAGGTAATGATACGTGTAGCAATCCCAATGGCAAATCAGATCTGTAATTCTACTACAATCCGAGGCTCATGATCCAAGGCCAATGATTGGCCAATAAATGAGGCGGTGGAGGATGGAATTTACAAAAAGACCCCCTTGTCTTGGCTATTTAACAACACGCTCCCCTCTCATTTTGACATATTAGATTTAGATTTCATTTTTTTACTCTTAACTTTTTAGCTTATTAGAATTTAGTTTGAGCTTATTGTTTTGTTTCTGCTTATTTTAAAGCTGATTTTTCAGCTTATTAAGATATTATATCAGTTTATTAAGGTTAATGAAAGATGGATTTTGGTTAAAGGTTTGTGTTGTTTGTTTACTTATTTTCATTAGCTTATCTCTTATTGTCTTCTTTTTCTTATTTCTTAAACAAGTACTTATTTAAGTAGCTTATTGAAGCTACTTGATTCTCAGCTTATTTCCACTAGTTGAATAAGCATTTTTGTGGCTTATTCAACCTAGATCTAAGCTTAAATCATGCAAATAAGCTTCGGCTTATTAAGATTAGTTTCATTTTTCTTTTTGATCTAGCTTATTCCTTTAAGTTCTATTCGATCTAGCAATAGGAGGCCACGAGTATTCATTTGCTTAGCTTATTAATAAGCTTGGGACCTCCTTGAATGATTGAGAGCTTATTTGGTTGTATTTTAGCTTATTTCAAACATTTAGATTATTACTTAGTTCTAATGGCTTGTTTTCTTTCTAAACAGTTTTAGTAGCTTATTCAGTTTGATTTAGAAGTTTTTAATAGCTTATTAACTCAGTTTTGGCTTATTGTGTTTAGATCTCGTTTTAGCTTAATAAATCTCATTAAGTCACAAGGATAAAAGCTTAGTCCTAGTTGCTTATTGGACTCTCGTGCTTAATAACTTGTTTTATGATCTCTTGTGTGCTTAAATGAGTTTCGGCTTACTAAACAAATGGATAGCTTATTAATATTAAGATCATAATAAGTTTGATAGTGTTTCTTTTCTAAAAATCTTTTGTATCTGTTAGGATAAATTGGGCCTTCGTTTGGTTGGTAGAATTGCTATTGGGCTGCGTTTGGTTATTGGGCCACAATTGGTTATTGGACTGCAATTGGTTTGTAAAAGATTATGTTGGGCCTAGTATGCAGATTTAGTGCAAGTTACATTGAGATATAAACTGTTTTTATATTAAGAGTTTAATTTTTTTTATGTTTTTTGGTACCAGTCATCTCATGAGTCGTGGAGCTTAAGGGTTTAATAAGCTAGAAAGAATTTGATTATTTTCTTTAGCTTATTAAATCGGGTGGTTATCGTTTATTTGCGGCTCTTAATTTTTTTGGATTATTTAGATTTGTCATTTGGTTGTTTGAATGGCAAAATCCGAAAAATAATCAAATAACACATCTAGTAATTAGTATCTTTTAAGGGATCATTTTCAAAAGAAACCAACGTTGTGAGAAAATTGTCTTTTCTAAGGATAATAATTCGTTAATAAACCTTAATTCACACTTAAGGAACTTTTCACGTCACTTAGCAAGCATATTCGTCTTATAAATCTTTTAGATCATTTTAGCGTAATTCTCGTACTTTGATTGATTAGTATAATTCTAGTATTAATATTAGTATAACTTTTAGTATTAAAAATAGTTTTCTAAAAGTAGTTTAAATTCTAAAACAAAAAATCTAAAAAGATAATCAAGCATTTTACTTCAAAACATAAACGTGGTTTTCAATTCAAATCTCAACGTGGACTTCGACTCCGGACGAATAATATTTACTTTTCCTAAAGTGATTATTATTTCTAACGGGTATTACTATATTATATTACTCGACTCGTTTACGACGAATCAATTATTGTTTTAACCCAAGTTAATTATTTGTGTACACGGTTGAAGTCCTTATCCTTGTAAATACTGTTTTGGGACGATTGGGATTCATGGTAGTATTCATCTTATGAAGAATTGGGGAAGAAGTAATTTATTACCCCCAATAGAGCTCAATAAGCTTCATGTTATTTTGATCCACCTCAAATCGGGTCATTAGTTAGATTGTAAATAATCGAGTATGTAAAAGTTCAAGTGTAGGGGTGTATTTATAAACCGCCATGATGTATTATATGTTTAAGCAATGGCAGGGCAAAAGTGTACGAAAAAATGAGAACAAGAAAAGAAAATAATCGAAAAAATATATATAAAAGAGTGAAAAAAATGTACAGGCTGCCATTTGCTTATGTCTATGTTTATATTAAAGTCAAAAAGAGAAAAAGAAAGAGATTGGTGTAGAGTTTTGTGGAATTTATATATTTTGTCTGAGTTATTGGATTAGACCATCCAAGGTGTATTCGTATAACTATTAGCTAACCATCCACTCCCAAATTCACCAAAGTACCCCTTATATTATCCCTCGTTTCCGTTCGTTAATGTTATCTTACACCTACATCCCACACCTTTAAAAGATCTCTTAGATTAGTATTGATAATGCTTGCGCCTTGCGATGGGGTTTGATCCTTTACCAAGCCTATGGTAATTTATATGCTATGACAGGTAATGAAGTTGTTGATTTTCCATTTCCCCATATGTTATAATTTTATTATACACCCGGGGATGTGAAAAGAGAGATCCACACACTATATGTGAGGTTGATAGTATATACTTTTCGTGCTTTTAATTATGAGGTCTAGAAGGTTGTGTTGTAAAATACTTTTAAAGAGTAGATTAAATGGCCCTAATATTGCTATTGTCTGTGTATAAAAGCCCATTTACTTCAGGACAAGCAAATCACAAGTGTAGGGGTATTTGATGAGATGTCATTTTATACACTATTTCAGGGTCATTTAACCCCCTAAATCATGCAAATATGCCCAGATTACATGCTTAATCATTTGTTTTTAGGTTTTTAGCACTTAGATGGCTTTTGGAGGAAATACACGTGATTTAAGCTCATTTAGAGAAGAAACGAACAAGATTACAGACCTACACCAAATCCATGAAGAAGTATTGTTCACAGAGCGTGGAGACGGCGTCCGCAGGATTTACAGTGATGCCGTATGATCTATCTAGTGACGTATTCAGAGATCTCGCGATGGCGTCAGGGTGGAAACTAAGAGGATCAGATTTCATCCATGTAGGGGGGGGAAACGGCGGGGGGGGTTTTTTCAAGGGGGGGGGGGGGGGGAACTTCAAAACATGACGCAGTCGCAGCGATCTATCTCTTATATACAAACCAATTTTAGGTTTTAGTATGTAACTATCACCCTTTGTATAACTTTTGGGAGCGAACCCTAGTCTTGGTAGCCACTTAAAGGTCGTTCTTGGGCCTCAAAACCCTATTGTAAACTACCCTTCTATCATGTTTTAATCAAGTAAGATGTTATTCATTAATTCATTAATATCTTCTTGTATTGTTGTGATTATTCTATGTTCTGCTTTATCCTTAACATGCTTAGGATGAACCCTCCTTGTATTTACTTATGATTGCATGAAAGTCAGATTGTTGTAGATTCTATTATTTGTTTCTTCTTGTTGAATGAATGTTGGCGTAGGTTTAGAAAACCAACTTTTGTCTGTATCGTTGTAGACACGTCTAGGGAAACGCGAGTGTGTAGAAAGGATACCATCGGGTAACATTCTACATACTACCTTACCCCCTTATATGGTTGATCCCTCTTAAGATATTTCACACGAATTTAATATACTCTTAGGGGCCTTGTAATAGTCTTCATACTACCTTACTTGTGTGTTGCCTTAACGGAATATTAAATAGACTGCGGGTTCATGTAATCCGTTCATGACCTAGGAAATACTTACACAAATCATCACAAGTGTGACAAGGCAACAGGATTAGGAGAAGCAATCTAATAAGTAATGCATGATTAAGTACATACATTTAATTATCATAAAGTTATCACCAGTGGATTATATATTAGTTTAGTTAATAGTTAAACAAACCAACCTCTCAAACCATAGATTTACCTTCTTTCTATAAATTATAAAAACACAAAAATAATCTTCTCTCAACCCCTAGAATTATGTTAGACCGTGATCAAGCCTTCCTAACCTATTCCCATAGAGAACAATAACAACCCCCGAGTCTTACCTATACTACTACTACAACGGTTAGGTACTCTACCTAGGGAGTTGTAAAACTTCTTGTTGAATACCTACGACGACCGCATCAGGGTTGCACCGAATACATTACTTATTTATCTGACATTCTTGTTAACAAAAAAGCCACTCACTTATCCCCAATAGGGATTCCATCTCGGTTAAAGGAAAGGGGACTACATTCTTCTAGGGGGAACAAAAGTGAATAGAGTTCTTTATGTTCCTGATTTAAAATGCAATATTCTTTCTGTTAGTCGCCTTAGTCGCGACCTTCAGTGTTGCATATCATTTTTCCCTACTTTTTGTGTTATGCAAGGATTAAAAAGGAAGAACTTGATTGGTGCGGGTAGATGTTGATCCCAGCTCAAGATCTATTCTTTAGCTTGTAAAGATTATGTTACTTTTGATAAATCCAAAACAACAATGGTAAAAACTTTGTGAATACTAAAGAGTATACGGAATCTACTCTTTAATACTTAGAAGAAATATCAATAAAACAGTAAACTTGAATGAACAATGATATAACCAAAAAGCTTCAATATTATTATGATGAATAATACGAGTACTCTGTCTAGTACTAGGGTTTACAACCTTGAAGCTATGCATGCAACTCTATGAATGAGATTACAATAACCAAAACCTAGGATCTCCTTTTATACACCAAGGAGTCCTTTACAAGATAACTACAAATCTTTGAAGATACTCAAGATCTTCTATAATTCTAATCATATACATATCTTTCTAACTTTATAAGATATACACTTTGAATAAGTCCATACATATCTCTTCACATGTCTTTATCTTCATGCAGTCATTATCTTCTTCTGGCAGTCTTAAGTCTTCAGCAATATTAAGATCTCTTCAGCAGTATTATGTTAGTACTAGCAGTACTAACTTTTACATTAGCAGTACTAATTAGTTAGTACTGGTAGTTATAATCTAAGCAGTACAAACTTTTAGGCTTGACAGTACTAAGTGTAAAGACTTTTAATTCCTAACAATCCTCCCCTAAACTTGTGATTGATCTCTAAATCATCAAGTTTTCTTGAATTAAAACTTTTATGCTGAGAAGATGCTTCCAAACATCTTATTGTCTTGGTCTTTCTGCTTGTATGAAGATTTTCCTTAAAAGCTTGTTTGCCATCTCTAAAGATTGATCCACTTGAAGCTTGTTAGCCAACATCATAATCATAATCCCTCTTGTCAGTGGATAATCTTTCTCAACCGACATGAAGATATCATGTCCTCTATTTGTAGATACATGGTAAACACCACATGTATCATATAACCTCCATGTCAATGGATCATGCATATATCTTTGAAGCTTCCACAGAATGTCATCAATATCAAGTTCAAACAACCTCTTCAATTCAACCCATAATATTCTTTCTTTGTCATCAATAGGATCTGTTGAACTGAATCTTTCTTTAACCAAACTCCATAGCTTATCAGGTCATCTCTATTAAATTTCTTTAACATATCATCAAAAGTCTGATAAGCTTCTATATGATCACCAACCCTGATTATCTTCCAATATTTTCTAGAGTCTTCAATGTAAACCTCCCAGTCTATGATTTGATATTTGACCTGTAAAGCTTTAACATAGACTTCTTCCACTGGAACTATCATCATCAATTTCTGTATCTCTTCTTCTGATAACTCATTTTCCTTTTTTGCTGATTGTTCTTCACCTGAACCTGAAGCTTCTTCAATCTTTTATCTTTTAGCAGTCTCTTCAAAAACTTCTTGACCTGCTCTTTTCAGTCTCTGAACCTCCAACTCAGAATCCATAGGCATAAAAGATTGAACTCTCCTCATAGTAGCTTCAAAAATTTCTTTAACCTGCTCAAAGGAAAGTGACTTTAATTGCTTGATAGAGTAACCTCCTTCTTGGTTCTTGATGTAAGTTGACATGTAAGCCTTTTGTTGAGCAGGAGTCATTGGCTTGTTTCTCTTAGCTTCAGCTCTTTGTTGAGAAAAGAACTTCTTTCTTTGATTGACAAGTTCCACAAGCTTCATAGGTAAATCTTGTTCACTATACTTTTCACCTGCTTGTAACTGTTAAACCAAATCTTCATCTACTGCAACTCTAGCCAATATATCATCCCATTTAGCATCTGTAAAACCTTGAGCTGCTTGATGTACTTGATCTATTCTTTGTCTTTCTGATGCATCAATCTCTTCTTGCAGTCTTTAAGCTACTTCTGCATCCCTAGCAATTCTCTGACTTTCTTCTTCATCAAGCTATTCTTGCAATCTTATGGTTGCTTCATAGCCAGCTATCTCTTGTCTTTGTTTTAACTTTGTAGTGGCTTGTTTAGGCTCAGATTCTTTCATAATAGCTTTACCTTTGTCTTTAGATACACTTGGTGAAGGAATACTTCCTTGATCCATACCAGCAGTACTAACTGGCATTAAAGCTCCAGCAGTACTAACTGATTCTTTAGCAGTACTAATTCCACCACTGCCAGTACTAACTGTCATTCTTCTTTTAGAATAAGTATGAACTCTAGCTACATCTGCAAGTATCTTAGCTGCACTAAACACTCCTAACTGATCTTCAGGTTGACTTCCTTGACTATGTGCCTCTCCATGAGCACTAACCTGTGTATCAGTCTCATCTTCAAACCTCCCCTGATCCTCAGCATCAATTTGAACCAGAGAAACCCCTGCATCCTGATCAATGTCTTCTATCATACTCCTCCCCTGTTTGGAAGTATCTTTTTCAGCATCCTCATCATCAGACACAACAATCTTGGCTCTTCTTCTAGCTTTGTTTAACTTGACTTCTTTCTCCAACCTTTTCACCTTCATAATGAGCTTTGTAAAAGCAGCACCATATGTCAGTTTGGTTTGCTTCAAGTCAGATTCCAAACTCTCCACTTTCTTGGACAATGTGGTACAAAGAACCGTCAATTCATGAAGTGTCATACTGCCCTCATCACTTCCAAGTGAGTGAACCCTTGGGAGAGGTGAATCATGGGGCAAGGTAGCAGCCTCTTCTGCAACATGGGTTGTTTGCATAGATGGTGGTGAAGTTGGTGGTTGTGAGGTGGATGGAGCACTGGTGGTTGTGTGATGGGAGTCACTTTGGACTGTTGATCCTTGACCCTGCAGATTGGGACCTTGAACAAGCATTGTTGGAAATAATGGAATGTCCACCCCAGTGTATCCCTTGGAAGCCCTTCTCATATTGCTAAAGAGTTTGTGTGTAAGGGTAGGAGCAATATAAGTTCTGTTGTGAGGTAGAAGCAGTCTCTTATGCTTGTTCAAAAAGATTTGAATAAATCTTGGATACATTAAAAATTTAGACTTACTATCTAAGTTTTTCACCATGCCTTCAAAAATCATCCTAGAAAAGTTGAAAGTCCTATTTGTGGCCAAGCAAATTATAGCAGTTGCTATATTGCTACTAAATTGTTCCCAAAAAGTTTTCTTAGGACTTAAAAAATGAAGAATGGTATGAATTAAGAATCTCCATTGAGGGGAAAAGTGACCCTTTTAGAAGGTCAACTTGTCAGAGTTTGAAACATACCCCATAAGAGCAAGTTGCTCAAAAATTTTAGTATTAGGTAGAGTACTAATACCATCAGAATCTTCTAACTTGAGATGCCTCCTTATAGATGCTTCAGTTATAGTCTTAACTCTCCCATCAATGGTAGCAGTGATTTCCATTTCTCCATTCTCAGATGTGCTTGCAGAAGCAGTTTGCCAAAATTGTTGGATGAGTGAAACATAGATAGTAGGATTTTCAGTGAGAGCATACTTTATGTGACTTGTATTGAGAAAATCTACTATCTGGTGAAAATCTTCACTTCCCTCTGGTTTGAGTAAGTAAGCGACCATGTTGTGGGTATCACAGAAATCCAAATTAGCCATTAGTGATGAAGTTATGATAAGGGTTCTGGGTTTATGTTCGTTGATGAGAATATGAGAGTTTGGTAAAGTGAATTGAGATTTTATAGGGAGCAAGGTTTATAGGGAAAGGAGTACATGAGGAATTTTATTAACATTAGGAGCGCTTAACAGGACAAAACCCGCAAAGGGGGTTTTTTATTGGGGTGCGGAGGGGGAGGGCCCAGATATGGTGTAGGTTTAGGTTCCAGGTAGGGCCTTCTAATAATCTTAGCCAACACTCTTTCCACACTAGCTCCATCCTATACTCCCAACCCCCTCAAACAAACGCCCCAAATAACATCAATACCCCCCTATTCACCCGCCTGTCCTTACTGCACATCTCCCCCCCTCCCCCAACCCCCCGCCTCCCCTGCCCCCCACACGCCCCAATCACAAGACTATCAGAAAAGTGCTAGTTCAGTCACGGATCCAACACACCCACCCACGCCCCCAACCCCCCCGATCAGCCCGCCTATACCACCTCCTACTGTCCCGATACGCTACCACGACGCAAAGCTTAAACCCTTTACCAGCACACCCTCCCTAACACCACCAGACAAAGCCCCCATCAACAATATATATATACCACCAATACCCAAAGGGTCAACCAAGACCACCTGACCACCAAAACCCCATAACCATTTACATAAACCCAACAAAATAGGAGCCTAAAAATGCAAAATAACCCGACCCTAGCTTATTAACTAAAGAGAGAGGAAAGAAATAGAAGGGACCAAATTTGCAAAATAAGTGAGTAATCACACCCACCACAAGTCCCAAACAGTTTTAATTATTAGATTAAAATAAATTACTTAATTAAAAACGCTGTTGGTAAACAAACAAAACGACGAACCGTATGAGAAAAAACCGCAAAAATTAACCGAAATGTATCGAAAATTAGCCAAATAGGCGCCCAATAAACGCAATATCTCCAAGTATTTAGTGCGCCAACCAAAGAACCAAAAAACAGCCAATACACACAAACATATTGCCAATACATCCGGCAAAACCTCAACGCCAAATTAAGCCAATTACCACATTAAAGATCATTAGGCGCCAAAAGCCAATATAAAACCAAACCAATCCTCAAATCCAAAGAAATGGCCAAACTAAATATCCTTTTTATATTTTCCAACCATTCCCTATTCACATCATCAAACAGAGGGTTAACGAACACCATAAATCACCGCTAACTTTAAACACATTTAAATAAAAACTGCGCCACAATAATAAGCTACAAGTAGCGCAGCCCACAATATCAACAAAGGCGCAAATGCCCACTCACATTATATAATACCCCAATATTATATTCAAAATATAACATTTCTCATTACTATTATTATAAACCAGCCAATCTCCAGTCCCAAGAAACCAACAAAGTCCCAAATGAGTAATGCAAATATCCAATAATATCCCCACAAAAATACATAATCGCCCGTGCCATTCCCACCCCATAGACCACATTTCCCATTAAACACTGATATTTAAAAAACGGTATAGAAAAATTAGCGCCAAAATACACAATTATACATATAAAATACAATTAAATATTATTATACACTTTAATAGACAAAAAATTATTTTATTTAACTTTTTTTTAAACTGTTATACAAAAACTTATAAAACACTTATTTTACTAATTCAAACATATTTTAGATAACTAAGCCAATCACTTGGGATTTTTATTTAATAAATTAGATTTAGATAAATTTAATAATTTAAACATTATATATCGCACCCAAAATCAAATACTAATATAACACTCTTATCATAATTAACTACTATTAACAATTCACTGCAATTCAACGGAACGGACAACTGTAAACCTATTCCACAAGAAATAACCGAAATGGTATATTCTTAAAATAAACCAAATCAAGATCTATCTAAATATTACATGTATATATAATAACTTATTTAAAAATAATTTTTTAATATATTACTATTCAAACATTCACATAAACACACAATCAAAACGAGATTTGCAAACTATTCTCAATGAATTTCCAAATCACATCACAAAACCAAGTCCGGCGTCACCACTACTAGATGCTCCTTTACCTGATCTACGACCCCACCCATCCCACCCTCACACCCGTCCCCTCCCGCTCCCTCCCCGTGCCCACCCGTCCCCACACCGCATCACCCCCCTACCCATCGTCCCAACGTCGACTCCCCCTCCCACGGGGCCCCTCCCATCCCCCCGGTGTCCCTGGGGGGGCTGATTGTGTGTCGTGGGGGGGGGGGACCCCGCCCGGGGGGGGGGGGGGGGGGGGGGGGGGGGTATGTTTGTCCAATAGGTCGTGTACATACAAGTCGTCTGTGTCGTCCGCCCCGTAGGACCCGTCCCCCCCCGATACACAAGGGGTTCCCCTCCCCACGATACCCCCGTCTCCCCCCCTCAGCCCCTATACCCCCACATCGTCGCCCTCCACTCCCCACCCTCCCCCCCGTCACCCCTCCTTCCCCATCGTCCCCCGTCCTCAACCCGTTCCTCACTCCCCTAACGAGCCCCTCCCCCCCCAACCCCCCCCGCCACCACCCCCCCGACCACGATCCTATACGTCCCCCCCACCCTCCCCCACCCCCGCCCCGGTACCACTCCGCCCACCCCCCGCCACCCCCCCTCCACTCCCCCCACTCCACCAACCATCCCGTCCCCGTCCCTCCCCCCCTCACCTCCCCCTCTCCCTCCACCCGCCCCTTTTTTCGTTTTGCCCTCCCCACGTCCCCCATTTTCCTTATTTTTTTTTTTTCACGTACCCCCACAAACCCCCCTTTTTTTTTTTTATTATTTTTTTTATATTCCTCCGATATGGTGTAAAACAAAGGCAAATCAAATAAAAAAGGGTGCATTAGTCAATTATCAAAAGATGAAAGCTCAAAGTTAGTGGTGCAAATGACAAGGTTCATGTAAGGTCAATCAAGGAGTCATTAGCCCTCTCTCAAAGCTCCAAGGACACGTCAGAAACAAGAAAGCATAATGGAAAGTGGGTTTTTAGTAGCTAAATACAAACTACAAAAGAAGCCAAAAACGATCACAAAAAAAAAAAAAAAAAAAAAAACAACCATAAGCCCCCCCCCACAAAATAATCCCAAAAAAACCCTTCTCAAAAAAAATTTCAATGGGAATGAAACTGAGACTGGCAATAATTCTTCAGGTGCCCCCACTTGACTCAAACAACGGTCCAAAAAATATACAGCTATAAATAGCTTGAAAGAATATGAATGGCCAGGATTAAAATGCTTGAATGATTGAAGAAATAATTGGCTGAGATTGAAAGATTGGAGAGCAGGGCAAGAGATCCTAGAAGCTTTTTTCAGACCTATAAATATGCCTCACCTCTCACACACACGATATCTAGTTTTTTTTAATTTAGTCTAGCTTAAATTTCATATTTTTCTTAAATGTAATTCTCCTTAAAAATGTTTTGTAATCTCCTTTTCAAGTAATGTAATCAGTAACTTTTATTAATAAAATTTAGTTTAAATCACTCATAAGCTCTCTTTTCTTGTTATTAAAAAGCTGTCTTCATAAGCCAAAATGTCTCAATAAGCTAATAAGCTCCTTTTAAGCTCTTTCAGTCTATAAGCTGAAATAGAGCTTATTAAATTCAGAATTAATATTACTTAAACCTTAAATCAGTCTAATCTATCATGGATCTATTTGGATATGAGCCTTTTGGAAGGGGATCTTAACTTGGGAAGAGTCCCAAGGACTTTACCTCTAGCTTATCTATAAGCTAGGGGCTTGTAGCTGGCCTTTAATGGTCCTCTTGTTTTTAGCTAGAGGAGTTTGTTAAGTTTCTCTTTCATTTCCTTTTTCTAGCTTAAATAATATATCATTGCTTTCTCTATTTAGATCTGCTTATTTGCGTATTTTCTTTGCTTATTAGTGTTATTTGAGTTTTTAATCTAGAATAATATATCTTATGATGTTTTATCTGTTTTCAAATTTTTTTAGTTTAAATCATAGATTTTCATATTATTGTCTTAAAAACCTCTAAAAAAACAACCAAAAAATATAGTAAAGTAGCTTAAGTCTTAGATTATTGCTTATTTAGTTGTTAAATCATGCTTATTAAAGTAGATTTAATCTGTTAATTGTCTGGTATTAAGCACTTATTTACTAGATTTCAAAGTAGTAGCTTAATCATAAATGTCTTAGTGGAGTTTGGTTTAAGCTAGTTTGCCATCTAAAAGTCAAATGCAGTTTGTGATTTCTTTTTGGATAGTTTGATTGTCATAATTGATAAGGTTTTGAGTAGATTTGAGGTTTTAGTTTAAGCTATTAATGATTTTATGGCTTAATAAGCTCGCCTGTGCACCAGGGGAATTTTCCCTTTGATTTTACTTGTGAAATTCTGATCTAAGCCCTCCAAGGCTTAGATCTTGCTTGGACTTTGTTTAAACACTCTATTTGAGTGTGTTTTAGTGCAGTGTTTCCCTTAGGAAACCTGCATTTTCGTTTTGCACTTGTGCAAAAGTGCACCAGTACTAACAATAAGTTAGTACTGCCACCAGTACTAACTAAAAAGTTAGTACTGCTACCTTTGGCTTAATTTTTAGTTGAGTAAAAGTAGGATTTAGGTTTTTAAATTCAAGTTAGAAGTAATCTAGATATAGCTTGATATAGTTTAGGATTTAGTTTTCATTTTGCTGCTTATTTTCTTAGCCATTTCAGCTGTTTAAAAAAGGAATTCTGCATCAGCAGTACTAAGTTAGTTAGTACTGCTGATATTCAAATCTCAATTTAAGCCAGTAATTATAGGATTTAATAGCTTATCTTTTAGCATTTTAAAGTCTAGTTATAGCTTAATATAGAATAAGTTTTAGATTTCATTTTTGCTTAGTTACTAGATTATTTTTGCTTTTTAATCTTTATGTCAAAAGTTAAAAAAGCCAAAAACAGTACTTAGGAATTTTAAGGTTTTAATTTGTTTAATTTAGCTTATGGTCTGATTTTCTACTTAATTAGATAGATTATAAGTAGTTTAATAAGTCCTTAAAGTTCTAGAGTCTAGTCTAGCTTTTTAAGCTTTTAAGCTCATTTGGATTTTGTGCTATTTTGCTTATTTTCTGAGTTTGCTTAGTTTATGCTCTATTTTAGTTGTTTAAAAGTACTTCTAGCTTAGATTTCTTTGCATTCATAGATAAAGCATCTCATAAGCTTCCTAGAACTCTTTTCCTTTTTCACAATAAAGATTAAATTTGAACTTTTTATAGCTGTTTTGGTAAAACATAGCCCAAACCCCTAGTTTCTGTAACAGCTTATTGAGAAGCTCTTTTAGAGCTTATCTTTGAGTTTCAGACCATAGTGCTTTTGTTAAAGTTGTTCTCCCTAGCTTCCTTTACAACTTTGCTCTTTTAAGTTTTTAGTGATAAGCACTTTTAGAATTTAAGCTTATAATTGGACTTAGTTTGTTGTCGGGGTAAGTCCTCAGGGACCATTCCTGTAATTTTTCTGTTTTAGTTGTTTTCCAGTTAATCCTTGCCCGTTAAATGTTTTAGCCCGTTAGTCCTTAAGTCTTTTTCACAGTTAGTCCCTAAGTTAGTTTTTAATTAGTTTATTAAGTTTTAATTAATAGTTAGGGTTAGGTTTTAATTAGTTTAATTAGACTTTAAGCAAAAAGTAAAAATTAGGGCTTTTATTTTTATAAAATTTCTGCACACTTTCTTTATTTAGTGTAATTTTTATAAAAAATTTAGGATTTAATTTTTAATAGTTTTATTATTTTTTAGTTTTTAAGTAGTTTAAATCTTAGAAAAATTATATCTTTTAATCCAAAAAGCGAAAAAAAATGTTTTTCTTTTTCCTAAAATTTTCTTTTGTCCAATCTTAGGTTTATAATTTTAGTTTACATTTTTAGGGATTAAAATTTGTTTACTTGTTTATTTGTCGTGTTTTAATTGTTTCCCGTATTAGTTTAATTGTTTAATTATTTTTTTTAATTGTCCATTTTAATTGTTGCTTTAGATAATCAAATCATCCATTTGCTCATTCAAATCAGAATCCGAATTAAAACGTGGTTTCAATTTCACTAGTCGTTGGGGAAACGACCCGGGTGATCATACTTACCCGGTTTAATATACGTATTATATATTATTATATATATTTTTGAGAGTGAATTTTATCAAGGGTAACTTGGTAATTTTCTTAATTTCTCTTTTAAAAGTATAATATTTTATATATATTTTACGTGTACAAGACTAACAATCAGTTTTTGGCGCTGTTGCCGGGGAATAGTATTAAGATTCCTTCGTTTTGTGTTTGTTGATTTGGTTTGAAGATCCTTTCGTCCTCGAAAGTTTCTTTTTTGTTTTATAGTTCAAAAATCCAAAAATTTCATAAAAATAAAAAGTAAAAAAAAAACACCAACCGAATAAGCAACCGATCGGTTTGCGAGCTCGAGAGTCATGCGAGTAGGGGTAAGTTCTGGGAGCAAAAGCTTCTTCCATACGGAAAGAGGCATTAAGTTAATTCTAGCGCCAAGATCAGCTAAGGCTAAGCACTCATCTAGCTCCAGAAAATCACAAGGAATAAGAAACTTGCCGGGGTCTCCAAGTTTTTCGGGCAACTTTTTTAGGAGCACCGCCGAACAATTCTCATTTAATGGAGTATTTGCCAATTCAAATAATTTCTCCTTATTACTAAGGAGACTCTTAAACGTAGAAGTAAACTCAGGCATGTGAAGAAGATCATCCGCAAATCTAAGGTCAAAATGTAATCTTTAAAAGATTTGAAGGAACTTCAACATTTGATTATTAGCTTTTTCTTGGAGCTTTTGGTCGTTAAGCCTTGATGGATAAGGTATCGAAGGTTTAGGATTAGCTTTTGGAGCAACATCGGGCTCTGGAATAGGAACTTGGACAACCGAAGGTTAGACGTGTGCAGTACTTCCTAAACTTGTAGTTTGCACCTTGTCCTTTGTCACCTCTGGTTCACGTTCTACTTCCTTTGGAAGAGGAGAAGAAGTAGGTGGAATCGTAGGTCCATCATAAGAAACACCACTTCGGGTAGTAATAGCTTTCAAGTCACCTCTCGGGTTAGCAATGGTATTACTAGGAAGTGATCCTGAACCCGAAGGACTATTCATTTGAAAAAAACTGCTCATCATGTTCTTTATATCATTCTTTAACTCATTGCTATGACTACCTCTCTTAGGTATAGACTTTCATTTCTTAAATTCTGCCTTCATATTGTTTATTTGATTTTGCATGGCTCTCATATTAACATCATTAGTCTTCATGTAGTTTGAGGAATCGTTTGAAGGTCCAGCTTGAGTTTGATTAAACGGAGCTTGATAATTCAAATTTCCTTGATTGAAGTTATTCTGATTGTATCCTTGATTCTGATTGTACCAGTTTTGATTGTTCTGCACATTCAGTTGAGGAAAACCGGGTGGTCTCATTTGATTGCTAGCACGATAATTAGTTTCTCCTTAAGGACGATATCCGGGACCTCCTTGATTGTAGGTCCCTGTGGCTGCAGAAGCATTAAAAGTGTTGCCCTCAGTAGCAAGACACTCATAGTAAGGATGCGGTCTACCACAAGTAACATAAATTTCTTCTATAGCTTTAACGGGAGCTGGTGAAGGGGTCTTGTTCTGAAGAAGCATAGCCTTAACGACATCAGTATGAGCAGTAATCTCGGTAAATAAGCGGAGAGTAAGAAGAACAAAGTTAGCAATTGCTTTAATGAAACAACCGGTTTGTTTCTTGAAGTGTGAACTTTCAACTTATTCTTAATAATAGTTAAAGCATCTCGAGGAGTACGGTTCAAAAGATTACCACCGGCGGCTGCATTTAGAGGAATCTTGGATCGGATTTTGTCAACGCATTGTTACAAAAAAAAAATAAATAAACAAAAAAAAATGTGACGCATTTTGATGTAATTTCGAAAAAGCGTGGTGTGGGCATTTACAGAGTAGATCTTTAAAACGATCACATGCCTCACTAAATGTTTCATCAAATCTCTGCTGAAAATTCGTGATGTCATTCTTGAAATTCGTAGTCTTCGAAGGAGGAAAGAAATAATTTACAAACTTAGAAACGAGATCTTACCATGTATGGATAGAACGAGGGGGTTCTTTTTCAAGCCAAATCTGGGCTGCCCCCTCAAGAGAAAATGGGAAAAGCATCAACTTGATAACATCATGTGGAACATTCTTGTATTTAAGCGTAGAAGTGATCTTGTTAAACCAACGAATATGAGAATGGGGATCGTCCCTCTCAAAACCATGAAATTGACTCGAAGTTACTAGCGTAAGTAACCCGACTTTTAACTCAAAATTTCCGGCAAGTATAGGAGGAAGAACAATCGCATCTTCGTAACCCTCGGTGGGTGCTTGGAGTAATTCCGACATAGTATGCGTATCCTCCATAGTATCAATGGGAGTCTCCACAATAGTTCGAAGCTTGGGTTCGACTATTTGCTTGGAACGTCTACGATTACGTCGCTTCGGAATCGTGAAAGATTCAACAATTAAATTCGATGAAGAGCGGGTGCGCATGCACTAAAAACAAAATAAGAGAAATAAATCTAAGAGAAAAATATTTTTTTAACCGATAGTCAAAAGTGCACGGTAGCTCTCTAGAAAACGCACAAAGAAGCGGAGGAGCGGGTAAGCGTGAAGCGTTTTAAAAACCTTCTCCTTTCGGGTCAAAATTCGTAGGACCAACCCACCTTATACCTCTCTTATAGTTTGTTAAACTAAAGGTGAGCCGATTTAACAATTGACAATACGGTTTCTTTTGTGATTTTTTTAATTTTTTTGGTATTTTAAATACTTTAGGAAAAGTATTTTTGGTGTTTTAATAAATCAAGAAAAATAAAATATTTTTATTTTTTTTATAATTTTATATAAAAGAAATTGAAAATAATAAAGAAATTGAAAATAATAAAGAAATGTAAAATTTATATTCACAAAAAATGATAACTTCACGGGGAAGGGTTTTCAATGCACTAATCTTCAAACTTCAACACGATAATCGTTTCACACTTCCCCGGCAGCGGCGCCAAAATTTTGAT
Source organism: Tanacetum coccineum (assembly GCA_026074375.1). Taxonomy (NCBI): domain Eukaryota; kingdom Viridiplantae; phylum Streptophyta; class Magnoliopsida; order Asterales; family Asteraceae; genus Tanacetum; species Tanacetum coccineum. Next base: position 8,399 of record BQNB010050125.1, on the reverse strand, counting down.
TCACTTGTTATATATATATATATATATATATATATATATATATATATATATATATATATATATATAAACTCGGTGAACTACTCTTGTAAAAGAGTAATAAGCTAATCACTAATAAGATTAATAGTATAGAGAGTATCCCGTTTGATAAAAATTGCTTGAGGACAAACAATATTTTATATCCCGTATGTCGTATCCCGACGAAGTGTGAATTGAAAATCTTATTTCGGTTCGTGATTGCGTGCTTGAATAATCAATATTTTTGATTTTGGATTCTAAATCAATTAACGCAAAGGGAAAACATACAAAGTCAGGCTAGAAATTAGAGCAATTTAAAAACCTAACGACATTTAAGGTAATTTAAAACTAATTAATAACTAAAATTAACTTACTATATAACTAAAAATGACACATTAAAATTCTAAAAACTCAAAATGCAAATTTTGGAACTAAAATGCTTTGACCTATTTTTTTTAAACAAAGAAATTAATTTTTTTTGAATTTTTAAACTATTTAAAACTATTTTTAAACTAAATTATACTAAAAATTAAATTAAAAATACTAAACTTAACCCTAAAATTTTAAGAAAATTCCTAAAAATACTTTAAGCTAAAAAGGAGGTTTACAAAGAGAAATAACTCAAAAAGCTTAAACGGATAAGCTGTTATTAATCAAATAAGCTGTTTAAGCTAAAACTAAACATAATATATTAATTAAATGATGCAAATGGTTTATGAAAAAGACCCAAGGGCACAGTGGATGAGGTGTTGGTGTGTTAAAGGGGAGGTCATAAGTTTGAGTCCTGTGACCTACCTTTATGTCCCTTTTTGTAAAACATTTTTTTATTTTTCTTTTTGAAACAGCTAAAGATTAAGCTAAAATAAGAAACTTTAATAAAGGAATTAAGACTAGAGCTTATTAATAAGCTAGAAAAAGACAGTTAAAATGTGACGGTTTGGTCTTTTTAAGACTAGAAAACTAGTTAAAACTGTTTGAGCTTTTTGGACTCAATAAGCAAATAGAAAACTAAAAAGCTAAAAACAGACTTAGACTTAGACCTAATAAGCACTTAGGATTAAACATAAGCAAATGAAATAAGCTGAAAAACTACTAAATGCATTAAGACAGTTGACTCAAAATGGCTTTTAAAGGACTATTATTACTATTTTAAGCTAAGATTTAGAACTAATAAACTATAAGAATAAGCTAAAAAGTAAAAACAAATAAAGAACTGGACTTATATAACACAAATAAGCTAAAATTAAGAAAACTAGTTTAGGAAATAAGCTAGAAAAAGACTAATGAAATGACAGTTAACTCTACTTGTTTTTGGCTTTTTGAAAATAAATGAATACTTGTTGCTTAAAATTAAGACTCTAAAACACTTTTAACAAACTAAAAGCTAGAAACAAATTGAAAACAAACTACAATAAGCTAAATCCAACAAAAATTAACATAAATTAAGCTAGGGTTTGACCACAAATAATCTGCACATGAAAGACATTTAAGCTCAAACCACATCCTACCACTATTTGACTGGTTCTAGCCTAAGATTTTTAAAATGCATTCCCAACTACTAGTGACCCAAAACATATTTATAATTATGCTAGTGGGTCAACTTTTGAGCAAAAAATCTACACCTTAAGCATTCATTTTATAAAAACAACCAACAAGTAGTTTAGCACAACATTTAAACTAGGAGACTTAAGATTTTGATCAAACAAACTAAAAACTTAACAAAACCTATTCTAAGCTTAATTAAACTAACATTTAGACTAAATTAGAGCTTATGAAAGCTTAATTGAGTACCAAAAACAAATTACACACTATTTGACTATATTTAAGTTCTTATCCCAAACACCCCTTTAAAACTTGTAAATCTATTTTTAAGCTAAGAAAGATTATTTTAAGCTACAAAATGCTAAAACAGATTAAAATCTAAGTATTTTAAAGACAAATAAGCAAAAACTTAGGAAAAATAAGCACTATATATTAAGCTACTCTAATAAGCAGATTTGACTCTAAAATAGACAGATTTTATAAAACTCTAATCAAACTTATTCTAAGCTATAAACTAAACATAGTAAGCAATTATAAGACAGGATAAGCACAAATAAACAGAGAATAAGCAGAAATAAGCAGATTAATAAGCTGAAAAGGAAATTAAGCTTAAAATAGTAAAAGTAAACTAACCTTGTCTTTTGCTCAAAACAAGGACATATAAATGCTCTTTAGAGCTTATCTATAAGCTCTAGCTTATTTTCATAAGCTGGTAAAGTCCATAAGCCCATCTATTTCTGGCTTATCATCCAATTTAAGCATTAGGTAATTTTGTGAGGCAATCTAAGTGATACAGCTTATTCAGTTAAGCTATTAAAAAGTTTAGCTGAATAAGTATGAGCTTATGAAGTAACAAGAGCTTATTGAGCTTATTAGGTGATTTCCAAACTCATTTTAGTAAAATTGCATAAAAGTAAAACATATAAATTCAACACAATTTAAAAGGAAACTGAATTTTATTAATAATAAGGAGGTTACAATGCTTTTGAAATGAAAATACAATGAGAAAATACAATAAGCATAAATTTAAGCTAAAAACGACTAAAAAACTAGATATATCCTCTAAGTGATTGAGCCTCTATTTATAGTGACTAAGAGAAGCTTCTAGGCCTTGAGGAGCGTCTTCAAGCATTCAATCATGACCCTTGATTCCAAATCCATCCATTTGAGCCCTTGGATCAATTCCACGTTTAATTAGCCAATAGGACACCTTGGGATTGCCAAAGTGTCAGAACTTGATGTCATACCTTGCCACGTTGGCTTTCTAGAAAGATGGGAGCGTGTGGAGTGGTATTTACCTTGTGTTAATTCGTTACTAGGTGAAAGTGGAAGGGATGGATAAATAGTAACCATTTAGGCGCCTTTTTATTATTTGACTGGATCAAGATAGGGCTTGGGCTTATATCATGGGTCATTTTAGGATTTGGAATTTGGACAAGGGATTTTGGACTTGTGCTTTGGACTTGGAATTTATATAAGATAAAGTCTAGTATATATCAAATATTAATGGGTTGATCCGGCCCATAAAACGGGTATGGGTTGGCCTATTAAAAAATGAATATGTCATCGGCTTCACTTTCTCACGCTCTTCCGATCTCGTGCTCGTTTTTGTCCTTCTTGGCTTTATTTTGATCCATTTTTGATATATCCGTTACCTGCACAACACAATTAACAAAACAGACGAATACAATGTATTTTCTATTTGTTTTTGGTCATTTAAGCTCGTTTTAATAAAAAATTGATATGTGATTAAACACATATAAAAAATCTCTCATACTACGCTATTGTCGTGTCCTCACGCAATGTCATAAATACACACATTGAAAAATAAAAATTTCAATCCTCTTAGACTAATCACCTTGAAAAGTAGCTAAGTATTCATCTAAGGGGATTAAGAAATCTCTAGTTTTAAAACGCCTCATTTTACCATTTTTATATATATGTATACATTTATTATTTTATTATTTTATTTTTTTATTTTTTTTATTTTTATTTATTTATTTTTTTTTTTAAAGAAAACTGAAATTTTTGACTTTCATTATTTAATTATAAATTTTAGGATCACGGAACAAGAAACACTTTTAAATAGTGTCCAAAAGGATAAATTCATCGTCCTTGATTTTTCACCTGCCTCAAACCAAGC